>JAOPTO010002429.1:481130-753482 GCA_033822845.1 Tetrapedia diversipes
TTACTTAAATACTCCCGAACAAGCAGTTATCTCAAATTTTACACTCATTTTTCTTGAGAATGATTGCCCATCTGCAGTTATAATTCTGATTGCAATTATTGTGCGCTGCAAGCCTACCAAATCAGAGAGGATAAGCCCTGAGATTCTCCTTGTAAGCGTAGTCACCTCCTCGTGGTGAGACCTGGTAATTGGTATCGTTTTCAAAAGTATAAATCTTTAGAAAACGATACCAAGCTAAGAACTACGCATACCTGTAGTCCAGTCTATTTGATTAAAACATGCAAATCGTAGACTGGTCTACAGGTAAGAATTTTATGGCACTCTAAAAACTATATCACATAACACACTATCTTTATAATGTCTCTCTCTTACAGTGACGAAATAAAAATCTTTTGATAACTTTATCAACCATGGAAGCTGGATTAAGCATAGCTTTTATATTGCAAGCACGTGATATTAAAAAGTGATGATTTAATCGATTTATGGGCACTGAAACACTATCACCACATAGCGGTAAACGGGTGGTACTAATTTTCGTCTAATTGTCACTTACAACCTAGTAAAAATATTAAAATTTCTCTATGAGAAGCTGTTTAGATGATTGGCGGCTGAAATTAAAGGTAAAGATCTCCGTAATTAGAGATTAATCATATTGTATCAAAAGCAAGTAAGACTTTGGAGAAATAAGAATTAAATGAAAATATAAACGAAGAATGTAATTTTAAATTTTCGCGCATAAATGAAGTAACTTTAGGTCGAGGCTCCATCTATTGAAGAACGGTTCAAACTGTTAACGCAGTTGTTTGTTTATTTACCTCTTAACCGTCTCTGTTTACTGTTGGTAAACACATGCAAGTTGTTTGCGGGTTTGTTCGTTAGATGGCTGACCTCATCAAAGTCAGTTACCACTTTTGTTTACTTGTCGATAAATGTTTGTCACCAGTTTGAACACTTTTTCGAGAGATGGCGCTATTATCGTGATTAAAATGTTTTAGATATGCGGGGAATTTAAAAATGAAACTCGTAAATTTCAAACATTTTGAAACTCGTAGTAATAGTTGCAACTATTGGTTTTCGGTTTATAAATTTTATTACACATTTGAACGGTTAATATTGAATATAAAAATAAATATTGTTACAGAACTCGGTCTGGACCTGGAAATGAACAACGGGACAACACCCAGCATCGGAAATCTTCAGAAGAAATTACACACATATTAGAAAATCAAATTATTTATTGTAAAATTATTTTGTACAATGTATTTGACAAAAATCATAATAAATCAGATTAATTGAACAGTATTACAATGATTTATCATTTGTTCCCTCTCCTATCTCCTCAAAGATAATAATAAATCTAAGATAATAAGATAATAAGCCTAATCTAAGATAATAATAAACAATATCCTGCAAAAATTAAAAATAAGATTCGCAAAAGCTAGTAACAAAACGCGAAAAAATAAATCAAGTAACAAAATCGCGGAATTTTTGAATCGAAATCGAACTTTTCTACGAAAATCCAGATTTTGTATCCGGAGAACATGACATATAAAGAGGCGGCACGGAATATTTTTCTCGGAATTTGACGTCATTTCTTGGAACTTCGCGATTTCTCGGAATCTCTCGGGTGCGAAATTTTTGAATCGGAATCGAATTTTTCTATGAAAATCGAGATTTTGTATCAGGAGAATATGATATCCGAAGAGGTGGCGCAGTAAAATTTTTTCGACAAAATTAAAATTTTTCGGCAATTTCTCGATTTTGTATCAGGAGAACATGATGACCGAGGAGGTGGCACAAAATTTTCTTGAAATGTGACGTCATTTCTCGGAATAAATTTTACGTCATCTCCTGGAATTTCGCGATTTCTCGGAATTAATTTGACGTCATTTCTCGGATTTAAAATGACGTCATTTCTCGGAATTTCGCGATTTCTAGGAATTTGATGTCATTTCTCCAAATTTTTCTACATATTTCGCATTGTTTCTATCGTACAAAAATTTTTAACAAAAATATCACGATTTTCGTTACTGTTTTATTTTTTCGCGTTTTTTACTAGTATTTTCGAATATTATTTTTAATTTTTGCAAGATATTGTTTAAATAATTATTATCTTAGATAGAATAGGTGTGGGAATAAATGATAAATCATTGTAATACTGTTCAATTAATCTGATTTATTATGATTTTTGTCAAATACATTGTACAAAATAATTTTACAATAAATAATTTGATTTTCTAATATGTGTGTAATTTCTTCTGAAGATTTCCGATGCTGGCTGTTGTCCCGTTGTTCATTTCCAGGTCCAGACCGAGTTCTGTAACAATATTTATTTTTATATTCAATATTAACCGTTCAAATGTGTAATAAAATTTAAAAACCGAAAACCAATAGTTGCAACTATTACTACGAGTTTCAAAATGTTTGAAATTTACGAGTTTCATTTTTAAATTCCCCGCATATCTAAAATATTTTAATCACGATAATAGCGCCATCTCTCGAAAAAGTGTTCAAACTGGTGACAAACATTTATCGACAAGTAAACAAAAGTGGTAACTGACTTTGATGAGGTCAGCCATCTACCGAACAAACCCGTAAACAACTTGCACATATTTACCAACAGTAAACAGAGACGGTTAAGAGGTAAATAAACAAACAACTTCGTTAACAGTTTGAACCGCTCTTCAATAGATGGAGCCTCAAACTAAAGTTACTTTATTTATGCGCGAAAATTTAAAATCACTTTCTTCGTTTACCTTTTTATTTAATTCTTATTTCTCCAAAATCTCACTTGATTTTGATACAATATGAATAATCTCTAGTTACGGAGATCTTTACTTTTAATTTGAGCCGCCAATAATCTAAATAGCTTGTCATTAAGTTTAAAGATTTTAATATTTTTACTAGGTTGTAAGTGACAGGTAGACGAAAATTAGTTCCACCCGTTCACCGCTATGTGGTGATAGTGTTTCAATGTCCATAAACCGATCAAATCTTCACTTCTTAATAAAGTTAAAGAATTTAATTTAATCTTCTGTGTATACATGTATATTCGGAAATTAGTTCCTCCCGTTCACCGCTATGTGGTGATAGTGTTTCAGTGCCCATAAATCGATCAAATCTTCACTTTCTAAGAAAACGTGTTTGCAATATAAAAACTATGCTTAATCCGGCTTCCATGGTTGATAAAGTTATCAAAAAATTTTTATTTCGTCACTGTAAGAGAGAGACATTATAAAGATAGTGTGTTATGTGATATAGTTTTTAGAGTGCCATAAAATTCTTACCTGTAGACCAGTCTACGATTTGCATGTTTTAATCAAATAGACTGGACTACAGGTATGCGTAGTTCTTAGCTTGGTATCTTTTTCTAAAGATTTTAACTTTTGAAAACGATACCAATTACCAGGTCTCACCACGAGGAGGTGACTACGCTTACAAGGAGAATCTCAGGGCTTATCCTCTCCGATTTGGTAGGCTTGTAGCGCACAATAATTGCAATCAGAATTACAACTGCAGATTGGCAATCATTCTCAAGAAAAATGAATGTAAAATTTGGGAAAACTATTTATTCGGGAGTATTTAAGTAATAAAAACACGTAATACTTTGTCTCTGATTCAAATCATGTCACTTGTTGTCATAATTTCTTTTTTAGTTAACAATTATTATACATATGTTAAACTGTAATAAATTATATTACATATGTTAACTTATGGTTAACTAAAAAATATTTATGAAAAAAGTATGACGAGATTCGAACCAGAGAGAAACTATTACGAGTCTTTGTTACTTAAATATACCCAAATAAGTGGGTTCCACAACTTTTGCATTCACTTTTTTGCGAATGGCTTCTCACCTACGGCTATACTTCCGGTTACAATTACTGTACACATAAGCCTATAAGCCTACCAAATTTCAACACGTTATGAGAGGATTTATCCTGAGATTCTCCTTGTTAAAGACCCGCCGGAAACACACTCAACAATACGACAAAATACAATACAACAATATGAAGGCGCCTTCAAAAACCCAACACTAAAACCAACGAGTTCGCGAACTGCCACTTAAGACTCTTTGGAATATGCAACGACAAACAAAGAGCAAACGATTTCCGAGTAGCCATACAATGCCATAAATATCTCGTATTATGATTGACTTGGTATAAATTTACCAAAGTTTGTTTTAAAAAAAACTGATAAACGTTTGGCTCCATAAACTACAAGCGAATACTATTTGTACTTCCCACCCCTTTCCCTTAACCCTTATCGCGTACCCCAAAACCCCCTAACGCTAATCTATACCCCATAGCCCCAAAAAACCACCCATAACCTACACCGATTCTAAAAACCCCACCGCCTAACTCGCGACCCTCCCAACCCCCGCCATCTAATCCACCCTCACGGAAAACAGAACTACCACAGGGCAGATGACCGTACATAGGTACACATAAGCTCCGGTGTGAGCCGGAGGGCCCCATGAGACCGACGGTGCCAGATCCCTGTGCTAGTTCTCCCAACCCTATCCCCCCAACTACAACTCCCGATCCCCCCAAATATACCCCTGAAATACCACAAGGCAGATGTCCGTACATAGGTAACATAAGCTCCGGTGTTAGCCGGAGGGCCCCATGAGACCGACGGCCCCAGATCCTTGTGCTACTTCCCCACCGTACCCCCTACCCCCGCGACGCGACCCAACTCCCTACCCCTCGCGAAACCCACCCGCCCAAACACCCCTGAACTACCACAAGGCAGATGACCGTACATAGGTACACATAAGCTCCGGTGTGAGCCGGAGGGCCCCATGAGACCGACGGTGCCAGATCCTTGTGCTAGTTCCCCCCCTACCCCCGCACCTTCCCACCCACAACCCACCGCACCACATCTACCCCACGGACGGATAACCCACGAGCGAACCCCCCCAACCCACCACCCATAACCGACGCGCCCCGATTACCCCTTACCCAAAACCCCCTAACTGTTAGAAAACCCCCCTACCCTTAACCCCCTAACGCGAACTACTAACCTAACACTAATCCCCTCAAATAGTATTCGCGTTATAGCTTACAGAACCGATTTACGATAACGCGTATTAATGTTCGCAACACTACAATCTAATGTTATAATCGCGAGATATATCGTGGCACTGTACGGCTAATCGGTTGTCATGATGCTGACAAAGTCGCAACGATCGATCGAAAACGCTCGCGAAAATTCGCGATAGTCAGAAGAAAAGACACGCGAAAGATCGTAGCGATCGATAGAAGAAGCTCGCGAAAACTCGCGATAGTCAGAAGAAAAGACACGCGAGAGATCGTAGCGATCGATAGAAGAAGCTCGCGATAGTCAGAAGAAAATACGTGCGAAGAATCGCAATAGTCGATAGCGAACTCGGATAATATTATGCGGTAACGCATGAAGAAAAGGTCGCGAGAGTACGCGCGTACCCGTGACGTCACGGCTCGATATGTCAACATGTGTTCGGAAACACAACCGACACAGAGACGTCGTCGATAGGAAGGTCAACCGACGACTAACGTATTACCAATGAATGAGCAGTATATCACTCACGAGTTGCGCAGATGAGCGATATGCGCAGTAGTGCATGCTCCGTGGCATAGCCTTGATCACCACAGAATGAAATACGATCATGCATATGAACATTTATTTCGCTATATTAATAATAATTTACCAAATTTTAATTGTTTATGCAATAAATTATTACTTCACCCGTTGTTTGTTACTGCCTAATTATCCTTTACTATGCAAATATAGCGTTATTTTATGTTAAATAGAGTTATTCTTAAATTTCTTCGTACCTAATGAACTGCAACTAAATTCTTCATTGTTTTTAAACATTTCGATAGTATTTGCAATAATTTATATAAAATTCATTGTATTCCGTAAAAATATTAATGATAAATACCAAGAATATTATTCAGAACATGCTCTTTTAACAATTAACGATGTTTTAGAATCGTAAATTTATGGTATCATTAAACACATGAATAATTTATTTAGTTTTAATTTTTCGTGCAATAAATTATTACAGTATCTAGTGACCGGCATTGTTTAATTAATTATTAGTTTGCAAATATAGCCAATTTTTAACACAAAGTAGTTATTCTTAAATTCTTTTTGTGCTCAACGAAGTGTCACTAAATTATTTATGTTTCTATGATTTTTAAACATTTCGTAACTATTTTCAATCCCTAATGTAAGGTTTTTTAATATTTCATTAAACTTGTAATAGCAAATGAAAAATATTCTACGAAATTTATTCCTTTATTCATTAAAACCTAATCGAACATTGATTGAAATTAATTATATCATATAACTTACTTTGCCTCCTAACTTTTAACTATTAATTGTTAATTTAATCCTTTAACAATTGCTTCATTAGCATTGTGGTTCATACATTTTTTTGTTATTTAACAAATATGCATAAATTAATAGTTTGCAATGAATCTGTAAATTAAGGGAAAGGGGCGGGAAGTACAAGTAGTATTCGCGTGTAGTTTATGGAGCCAAACGTTTATCGGTTTTTGCAAAACAAACTTTGGTAAATTTATACCAAGTTAATCGTAATACGATATATTTATGGCATTGTACGGTTACTCGGAAATCTTTTGCTCTTAGTTTTTCGTTGCATATTCCAAAGAGTTTTAAGTGGCAGCTCGCGAACTCGTTGGTTTTAGTGTTGGGTTTTTGAAGGCGCCTTCATATTGTTGTATTCTATTTTGTTGTATTGTTGAGTGTGTTTTCGGTGGGTCTTTAACAAGGAGAATCTCAGGATAAATCCTCTCATAATGTGTTGAAATTTGGTAGGCTTATAGGTGTACGTGTACAGTAATTGTAACCGGAAGTATAGCCGTAGATTAGCAGCCATTCGCAAAAAAGTGAATGCAAAAGTTGTGGAACCCACTTATTTGGGTATATTTAAGTAACGAAGACTCGTAATAGTTTCTCTCTGGTTCGAATCTCGTCATACTTTTTTCATAAATATTTTTTAGTTAACCATAAGTTAACATATGTAATATAATTTATTACAGTTTAACATATGTATAATAATTGTTAACTAAAAAAGAATTTATGACAAGTGACATGATTTGAATCAGAGACAAAGTATTACGTGTTTTTATTACTTAAATACTCTCGAATAAATAGTTTTCCCAAATTTTACATTCATTTTTCTTGAGAATGATTGCCAATCTGCAGTTGTAATTCTGATTGCAATTATTGTGCGCTACAAGCCTACCAAATCGGAGAGGATAAGCCCTGAGATTCTCCTTGTAAGCGTAGTCACCTCCACGTGGTGAGACCTGGTAATTGGTATCGTTTTCAAAAGTATAAATCTTTAGAAAACGATACCAAGCTAAGAACTACGCATACCTGTAGTCCAGTCTATTTGATTAAAACATGCAAATCGTAGACTGGTCTACAGGTAAGAATTTTATGGCACTCTAATAACTATATCACATAATACACTATCTTTATAATGTCTCTCTCTTACAGTGACGAAATAAAAATCTTTTGATAACTTTATCAACCATGAAAGCTGGATTAAGCATAGCTTTTATATTGCAAGCACATGATATTAAAAAGTGATGATTTAATCGATTTTTGGGCACTGAAACACTATCACCACATAGCGGTGAACGGGAGGAACTAATTTCCAAATATACATGTGTACACAGAAGATTAAATTAAATTCTTTATTTTTATTAAGCAGTGAAGATTTGATCGATTTATGGACATTAAAACACTATCACCACATAGCGGTGAACGGGTGGAACTAATTTTCGTCTACCTGTCACTTATAACCTAGTAAAAATATTAAAATCTTTCAACTTAATGACATGCTATTTAGATGCTTGATGGCTCAAATTAAAGGTAAAGATCTCCGTAACTCGAGATTAATCATATTGTATCAAAAGCAAGTGAGACTTTGGAGAAATAAGAATTAAATGAAAATATAAACGAAGAATGTAATTTTAAATTTTCGCGCATAAATGAAGTAACTTTAGGTCGAGGCTCCATCTATTGAAGAACGGTTCAAACTGTTAACGAAGTTGTTTGTTTATTTACCTCTTAACCGTCTCTGTTTACTGTTGGTAAACACATGCAAGTTGTTTGCGGGTTTGTCCGTTAGATGGCTGACCTCATCAAAGTCAGTTACCACTTTTGTTTACTTGTCGATAAATGTTTGTCACCAGTTTGAACAGTTTTTCGACAGATGGCGCTATTATCGCGATTAAAATGTTTTAGATATGCGGGGAATTTAAAAATGATTTTATATATTGCAAAATGATAAATTGTATAATTATTGTATGCCACCATGAGTTGCTAATGCTTAACCGTATCTGTATGTACGCATACATTTATTGACCTGCAGTGTGTAAGAAATGTAAAGCATTTATTAAAAGAAAAAAAAAATAAAGTGGTACGATGTAACATTCTTAAATTAATTTGAGAACTTTTATAGCTGTTATTTCTATAATTCGAAGTTCTATCTACCTTTTGGCTATTAAAAAAATGCAAACGAAATTATGCATGTGCTTTGTATGTTTAAAAATAGTTCGTTTTCAAAAATTTAATTTTTCTTTCTTTAAGTAAAAAATGTTCAACCTTTAAGCAAAGCCTTTATTGGTCGAATTATTATATCTTAAACCTCTTACTGAGAAATAATCAAGTCGAAACTTCTATTACCCGAAGTAAGATTTTTAGTTCATCGATCAAGTGATTAGGTAACCTTTGGGAAATTCCTGCGACGGAAAAGAGAAAAAAAGGAAAATGATAGAATAGAAAGACCAAGTTTGAACTTGCTTCGAAGATAACGAAATAAAAAATGAATATTCAAACATTAAGTTATATTCGTATAGTTAATATAATAACAGAAACGACGAGATTTCCAAATATCTGGATTTATATTTACTTCTGATAGATGGCGCCTACTGCTTAATTTGAAGTTGCGGTATCAGATTTAAAGGTGTACATAGTTATTAGCAGGGAGTAGTAGAATGGTTTAAAATGTTGAACTCTTGGTGAAGTTAATTCATGCACTCTCATTCACTTAACTGTGGTTAAAAATGTAACTGAATTCTGAATGTCACCTGAATTATTTAGTAACAAAGCAATTTATTACATGTAGGAAGTGATCAATATTTACAAAATTATTTTATTTACTTTGTATATATACATTATACAAGACCACAGGTTTCCATTGTTGTATTGTAAGAAGTTTCTAAAGAAATTATTGAGTGGATTTAAAAACGGACCAGTTACTGCTAGAATGTTTCTTATTCGTTAATATTGATGGTCACGTGTTTTTTCTAAGCGTATTTCTGCCAGTAAGATTTGAACATATTAAGTTAAAATACATTAAAAATTAATTTATTTTTAGTTAATATACTGATTGACAGTAACAGTTATATTTTCAATAGTATGCATTTTAATTATTGATTGTACTTATAAATGAAAGTCTTTCCATTAAATATCGTTTATGAGTTGACGACCTGGAGGAATCGATCTCGAACACGTTTCGATATATCGTTGAGCGAACGATAATATCGTTTCAAATCGATGATCGTTTTCACGATGGACGGCGAACGTGCTATGGACTTGATGTTCATGCGAAATGACGATTTTTCATGCTGACAGTGTTTCTTTCTTGAGAATTTACATGCATCGATATAAGCAATTGTGATTTTCGGACATTTCGTGCGTGAAGTAGGTAATAACGATTGTGTAAAACCGACGAATTGTTGGTGGTGCTAGTGCAAAGTCTGTGCTGTGTACGACAGTAGTCTTCTCGTGTGCTTTTGTGCCGCTGTCAACTGGAGTCTGAATATTTGAACCATAGGTTAATTACATGGAAAGATATTGTGAAACAAATAAGCACCGTGGTTAATTTGTATTTGAAGAAACAAGAGAATTCATAATTTAGGCTACGAAACAGTCACGTCAGGTACGCCCCTTTTACAGGTGCCAATATTTTTGCAACACTCATTGAGAGAAGCGACCATCGGAGATACCTCTCGAAGAAGTTGAATTAAAGCGCGTACCCGAATTCACTAGGAAGATATGCTTCTATAATTTTGAATTTGATACTTATACTTGGTTTTTCCGCTGTTTCGCGCAAAATCGATAGAGAAGCTTGCACATTGCCCATGAAGTGTGGAACGCGCGAGGAGTGTTGCTGACAAAAATAGCAGTTTTCAGTGGTAGAGTAAACTCAGAGTAGAGCCTTTAGCTGTTTGTCTTATGCAGCATTTTATCGTTAGCCGGCATTATTTCAACTTCAACTTTTCACTGCGCTGCTTACAGCGCTGCTTGTCGAGCTAACGCTGATCGCCGTTTCAAAACATCGTGTCTCTCGCAGCCCTCTGTGTGTATTCCGGCACGAGCCATAAAGTAGCCTGTGATTATTCAAATTTTCTTGTTACCGTTCCTACTGTGAACGTTCTGAATCGATGATTCGCACGTGAGTGAGTGTGCCGAATGGATTGGAAGTCGAAGGCGGTGTCATTTCAGCATAAATAAGCCCGCTCACAAGTGATATCGCGGTCGTCTAAGCGCACATTCTAACCTTACTTTGAACAAAATTCAACGGTCTTCGTGCTACCTAACCTACGTGTTCTTCGAACGGAACGTTCGAATTGTTAGAGATAGGCTTGTAAATTGTGCTCGATGATCCCGTGACAAAAAAGATATATGTGTGTACGTGTTAATCAGCGCGGGATTCTTTGAATGTATTGTTTCCCCGGCTATGACGAGAATAAAGACTTGTTTGAACGGATCGCCGCTATAGTCATCGTGGATGCTGTGATTTCGTTGAATGTGGAGTGCGATCTCACGTCTCTTCGTCAAGGGCAAAACAGAAGAATCTGCCCCGGAGACGGAGGATCGGACGTGTGACGCCGTGCCCGATACGGTTGTCCATGATTTCGACACAATGGATCGTAACGTGGGTGACGATAGACGTAAGGGCCCTACCGGTGAGCAACACCACGGTGGAGCAGAATCTGAACACTTCTCCGACGCCTACGATTCCCGTCAGGTATGTACACGTTTAGTACTTTTATTTTTTAGCTTTGCTATTCCACTAGACAATTATGAATCATATTATTGTGCAGATTAGAAATTTGATAAAGGTGTTGATGCACAATTACTAATTTATACATCAAATAAATGGTTTGTTTCATAGCAATATCGATAGATTAGAAAGGAAGCTGTATATTGATTTAACGTAAAGTTGAGGTAACTACACCTGCTTAGATAATCTTATTGGGCCACGGGTTACCGGTCTCAGAGTAGCTAGTTGTATTGATATAAGATATGCTAGTAGGTTTTTAAAAATATATAGGTATTTAAAAATATATTTCTTGTAATTGCTAAAAGTTATTCTTATATTTCTCTTTCATCTGCCAATATTTATAATTTTATTTAAGCAATTTATTAGAGCTATATCTTTAGAAATTCTAAATAATTTTATTAATGTATCGAAAGAATAATACATCAGTTATATTTCTAAAGAAGTTGAGTAAAGGATATAATTTATTATCTTCCATGTTCTTATTACTGTTTTCAATAAAACACAGTGGTTCTTAACTTCTTCATGCGTTATTAGTACTTTCCAATACTTTATTTCATGAAATAAGATGTAAGAATCACTACTTTTAAATTGAAGGTTGTAATTCATTAATTTTATGTATGTTTGATACCTTTCACAATAACATTTCGTAAAAACATGTGAAAAAAGTATATCCTGCTTAACTAAAGTAATAAATTTGATTTGCTACATATCCTATTTCCATCAAATAAATATAATTTTGGAATAGGATTATTTATTTAAGTTAATCGGTTTTTAATTTATTCAGCAAAAGACAAATAAATGTGTTTAAACTGATTTACGGTATATTATTCTTTAAACAATCATTAGAAAACTGTTATTATTTTTCAGTTACAACTAAAATAATATTTGTGACACAAAGCCTTTCGAAAATACTATAAAGAATTTGTTATCGTATAAAAAAAATCTCGTTCATGAATATCACGTTATCATTATAATGAACGAATGAAACTGAAACTAGTGATATGTTTCAGTGAATGAAACCTGAGACTAATAAGATAGATATGATTTTGGAACATCTGTTCTTTTTTTTAAACAATGGAAAAGATATGAAAGAAACGAATCGGGTTATTTCTTATAAGCAAAGCTGTAGGGGGTGTATTAATCGTTTTAATTTGCGAGCAGTCATTCTTGAAATGTTTAACTCGTACATTAAACTTTTTCATGGTGTTGGAAAGAAATTGTCAAAATAAATTACAAATTATATAACAACCTTGGAAGTTGCGTAAGCTCAAAAATAAAAGAAGTAGTTTGAACATTTAACATTGCAGCATTATCAGTATGAAATGTTAATAAATTCAGTACGTTAAAAGGTTAAAATTATTTTTTCCATCCTTGACCTCGTATGATCTTAAAAGTCATTGTAATAGTTGTTTCTACATAACATAACATAAAACAAATACAATTTTGTATATGAAATACGAAATATCTCTTGCATTATTGGAAAAGATAAATGCTAACTAATAATAACTTAGACATCCTGTATGAATCTTCATTTTTTCACGCTGAAACACTTATATTTTGTGAGAGATATATTCGTTGATCATTTGCATCGGAAAGTACATAATTAGTACTCAGTGCTAATTATTGCAATTTTTCGAAGGCTGCTACGAATTAAATAATTCAACTAGATAAAAGAGCATCGTGTTCGATCAATGAAAAGATATTTCTGCGCAACGCCTCGTGTTCAAGTCTCGTTATTAGCTAGCCGTATCCATGTATCGTATTCTAATTAATTACAATTAATGAAGTCTAATTTTGCACGTGAAAATGATTGCATGATATAGTTCCACACGACTTTCTCGCCAAATTCTTTTTTTACCATTCGAGTGGGTGCACTCTTAATTTCCGCATTCCTCGATGCTTTTGCGGTGTATCTTTCGATAATTGTAAATACACTATTCACGCGTTTCAGTAATAGTATCTTAACGCAAAAAAGAAATTCATAACGGATGCACTTTTTTTTTATCATTCATAAATTCATAAAGTTTCGTTTAAACAAAAATCATTATCTAACACAAACTAATTGGAAAGCAGTTAGCAAACTAATTAGCAACAGAAGAAATTAAGTGAAATAGCAATAAGATGATTGGAAGCTAATAATACAAATAATTGTTAATAACCAATTTCGTTACAGTTCACACAAGAAAGCACACCAAGAAATAAAGTGAAATGCTTCTATCCATGTAACGTGGTGCTTAACATATTTCAGTGCTTAACCCTTTGCACTTGGCTGTCCCCTCTCATGGGACATGGTAATCCTCGCATACGATGGTTCCGCAAATTTTCAGACGTTACTTCAGACCCGGACGTTAAATAGTCATATATGTAAATTTTAATATACGACTTAACTAAACTAAATGAAGTTTAATATACGTGAATCATAATAAATATTTCGAATTAGAGAATTTTTTGAAGTTAGTATCGTTAAACGACTAACAGTCACTTCTCGAGTGTAAAGGGTTAATATTTCTAAAATAGCATTTCCAAGCGAAAAGATCATTAACCTCTGCGATCCTGTTAATAAATTATTTCAACTCGATCGAACCTTCTGACCTATCAATTATTTATTACTCGAGCGTGAAATATATTTAGTAACGTATTTCAGTACTTAATACTGGGCGAATAAAGGTTTTATTTTCTAAAATAGCACTTTCAAGCAAAAAGAGCATTAACCTCTGCAATCCTGTTAACTGTTTGGGTCACGGTGGGATTAAAAATGTCCCACCTTTTTGATGCACGGTAATTCATGGTGGGACATTTTTAGACCCACCTCGAAACATTGTAATAACTACATCCGCATAGTTTTATAGGTATTTAGTCTTACTTACGTAATGCAGTTAGCAATACCATAAAAAAAATATAAATATATTCACTTGTGTTGGTAATTCAACATGTCTGCACTTTGTTAATAAAACTATACCTATTTTGTTTAACCCTTTGCACTCGAGAGGTAACCGTTAGTCGTTTAATGATACCAACTTCAAAAATTTTCAAATTCAAAATATTTACTATGATTCACGTATTACATATTAAACTTCATTTAGTTTAGTTAAGTCGTATATTAAAATTTACATATATGACTATTTAACGTCCGGGTCTGAAATAACGTCTGAAAATTTGCGAAACTATCAGATGTTAGGATTACGATGTCCCATGAAAGGGGACAGCCGAGTGCAAAGGGTTAATTTAAAACGCAACAAAATTTCTGTGCAACATGGGTCTATTTATTCTTTGAAATCATTTGCCTCGAAGAGTTAATGATTTATTTTAACCCGACCGAACCTTCCGACCTGTTAATTATTTATCGCTCGGGCATCCTAAATATTCAGTAATTTACTGTTCGCTTTCCACAACCCCTGCTGTTAGGCGAAAAGTTACGAATCTCTCGCCGGCTCACGACAAAAAGAATCTTCATTGCATACGAGCGATTCATGTGCACGCTCGCAGGGCATGCGACAGCATGTTACACGAAGGCTATTCCCAAGCCAAGTGCGACGCTATGACGAATATGGCGTTCGTTTCCTGTACGCAAGGTTATTTATCGCACGGTAAAACGAGAGAGGCTGTACCTGCGCGAACCATGTGTCTCCACAGGGGACTTTTTTGGCACAGTGTGCTCAGGATCTCCGGAAATCACGACGTACACTCGTAATTATCCGTTTAATCACGCCACTCTCGCTAATTTCGAACGAAGCTAGTAGTATGTACAGTCGGCTGCATAAGTATTCCACTTATCGCGTTCGGTATAGTATGTAAGTAAAGGGGAGAAAAGGAGAGTTTGAATGAAAAATACAAAAGTTAATCTTTATTAACACATTGTGGACGGATGACGAGATATCTCGTCTTTCCTATTTTGTCGTAAAGGGCCGTTGACGAGATATCTCGTCTTTCATGTTGCGTCGTTAGAGGCCGTTGGCGAGATTTTTGTTCGTGCAGTTGCTATGTGATAGTCAAAGGCAGTTTTTGGTAATTTGTGTTGCGAATTAATTATTTGAAACCCTGAAATATGTATAGCGACAGAACGATTAATAATATTACAGAAATATTTGCAAACAGTTTATCGGATACATTAAGTGATAACGAAAATATGAATATTTGTGAGGACGATGATGACTTTCAAAAGAAAAATGTTACATGTTTTACTAAATATCATACTTTGACGAATTTTTAGTTTATACAAATTTTTACTTATTGAAGAATATTAAAAAATCATTCATTTTTAAACTTGTTGTTGAAAATGAACATTTCACGCGACAATGATTTTTAATTTTTAATAAATCATCACTAATTTAAAAATATTTGACGCAACAAATACCCGACCACTGGATACGGTTAGCAATAAAATGTCTGGTCCGCAATGTGTTAACATTAGAACTATTGACGATTAGGATATGCTTATTGGAGACCAAGAAATCAAATTGAAAGCTGTACGAGAAAGATACCTAATATAAGGGAAACAAATTATAGCAATCACAGTAAAAATCATAGTAAATTTTTCAAAGGAGTAGGCATCACATTAAGTTTACCACTTTTCCATGAAAAATTACAAGCTGGGTCATTCCGACCCCCTTGGTAGTTCTAGTGTTAATATAGAATACGTAAATATTTCTAGAAATCGTTGGTCGCGATTGCATGGTACTGTGCAGTGCCCAGGAGTTGGCCTTTGGAAGAAGCGAGGTTCCATGTGGCTAAGGGGCCAATTCATGAGCACTGCACAGTATATATTGGGTTGTCCAGAAAGTTCGTGCCGATTTTTGATAGGTCGCATAAGGATAGATCTAAATATATTAGAATGATTGAGAACAAATAATATGTGTACACATCGTAAAAGACAATACTTCAGGCATGTTTGAAACAAAGTTTGGCTACGATACGTTAATTTTTGTCAGTTTTATACGCCTTTGAATATGGAAGAAAACAAAGTGTATTTAATACTTTTCTTTCACTGGAAAGGTAAAAATGCCACAAAAACGGCAAACAAGATATGTGCTGTTTATGGTACCTTTTTCGATCATTATAAAATTCCCCTAAAACTAGAACTACCGACGATTACAGTGTGCTTGTTTGCATGAAACAGATGAAATTGAAAATTACATGAAAAAATATCGAATACACAGAAAACAAATCTTTATTTATACCTTCTGCAGAAAATCGTAGTAAATTTTGGAAGTTTGGTAAAGTGAATTTATAAGGTTACTATAAATAATCATCAGTCTGTCATTTTAACTGCTTTGGTAGTTCTAGTGTTAATGGAGAAAACTTCAACTCTTTCGACGAGATAAAAAATCACGCAGAAAAGATTTTTCACTGAAAAATCTGAGAGATTCTAGAATGACGGAATTTTCGAGTTGCCTGAAAGATGGAGAAAGGTTGTACAAAGGAATGGCACCTGTATAATTTAATAAACGTATGCAAAAATTTAAATCCCCTGCGCTTCAATTTTCCTTCAAAATTGGCACGAGTTTTTCGGACAACCCAATGTTTTCGTTTATTATTTACACACATCCAAGCACGATAGATGGTCGAACATTTATGCGTTCGATTGTAGCTCGTGCTTGGTATAGCTCTGCGCACGGAAACGCCGTGTTCTTGGAAATTTGAACCCCTCTGGTTTGATGTTACTGCATGGCATGCGAGATAGTTAACTTCAAGTTGAATCAACAATACTCGATTATATTTTTTATTTTGGTGACGTTAACTTATTCTGTTGCGAGTGTTATAAATAAAGTACAGAGAACACTTGGATTTATTTTACTTTTAACGTTTTGCGTTCTATTTTTCTTTCTGGTGAAAAGGTCTCCGATGTATTTGCATACGTTCCATGATTTATTTGTCGTATCACCTTTTATGTGTGCACATGCATTCGAGAATACTGGGTTACTGGGTTACGCAGACACGCCGGATTGATTAGAATTGTGTTTCGCGGCAATACACAATACAGTCGAAGAGAAATTATAAAATTTTACGGTTGCGCCTTGTTACGTTATTGAATTGAGATAAACTTGCGGTATAAATCCATGTCGCACGTGAAATAACATTGGCAAATAAAAGATTGAAATAGATAGAGGTTCGATGCTCGTTTCATGCTCTATTTCTCTCAAATGAATCGTTTTAAATATGATTTAAAGTAGGAATTTCCACAGTGTTTCCACAGTGTTGTTTCACAAAGTGTTTCCATTTTTTTTTTTTTTTTTCATAGAGAAAACCACATATTTTATGTTTATTGATTTTGCTTTTTTATACGGTATGATTTTGTACTAACAAAAATTTTAAATTATTTGCTTATAACAGGAGTGCAATCAATAAAACTGATTAAAGTACGCAAAATAAATAAAAAGTAAGTTTTAAAATTAATTCTGCTTTATTTTATCCAGAAAAATTAAATTTTCTTGTTCTGTTTTTTTCACGGTCCTTCGCCATGTGTTAAATTATTACAAGCACATAAAACACGTGTCATAAATATTCGAATCGCACGACTTCGATGCTTTCCCTCGCATCGTAACGTTTCCTCCGATCACTGTCCAGTTTACTGGCCGCAGAACCGAACCTTCCTATTGTCCTGTACGGTTCGAGGTTTCATTTACACCGTTAATCTTGGCACACGGCAGCTTGCGCAAACCCGTAGCAATAAACAATCAATATGTAGGTATCATAGTGACCCGGTTATCGATGGTCAAGCTTGGCGTGTGCCCAAACGAGCGGTTGTGTTCTTTTAGTTTCTTTTAAAAAAGGAAGGGGCAAAAAAGGAAAAAAGGTGTTAGATGTGTAAGCGAATGCCGCAAGAAAGCGATGGCGAACCATTGCCAAAAGTGGTTATTCTTTTTCTGCTGTCTCGATTATGAAAGGGATCGTCTTTTAACGTTGATTAATCCGATTTTAGACGCGTGAATATTTGATAAAGCGTTTTGGCGTTCGAATCGGGCTGCTAAATCTTCCCGAAAGAAAGTTGTGGAAGATCAGATTGGGGTATCGAGCTTTTAACAGCCTAGGAGGGTCTCTTTTCACGTGATCGTGACTCGTGATACACTTTTTTTATTGCTCTTTTCATAACACTCTGGGGGAAAGTTCGATTATTATTTTTGTTATCGTTAATCATATTGCGAGGGTAGTAAAATATACCGAAATTATTATTACATTATTGGTATTAAGAAATCGAGGTAGGAAGTTATCGAAGAGAGGTGAAAAAAAGAGGGGAATATGTATCTTTAAATAAAATTTAGAAATTGTAAAAAGCTATAAATTTAGATATGAATATCTGATGTGCAGTTCGAGAAAGTTAAATTTTTTAAATTGAAAGGCTCGTAAAAATAAATAATTGTTGTTCATATATTTCAAAGAAAGGGTAAAATTAAAGCTACGTTTGTTTGCTTTTTGAATATTCGATTGGACGAGTTGTTCGTAATGCACGATTTTGCTTTTGCATTATTTTCTTAACCATTGTTAAGTTGCATCTCATTAGCTTCCGCTGCATTAATTTCGTTTGCTTCTCCAAAATCGTCGTTCGATTGAATCTTTGGTGCAATCCAGAATGGATGCGGGTCGGGTAGTAACTAGATCAAAATTGTAGTTCGAGTTTGAAGATTGGCTCGATTAATTCGGTAACATGACGATCGATAATAAAGACATTATTGCATACAGCAACCCGCTTTGGTCTATCTCGATAGAACGCTTCATTGTTCGTTCAACAGCTGTAATTATTCCCCCATGCACAGCTGTGAATACCTACGAGTCAAAGATTTTGCTGTAGATTTCATTTACCCTTGGAATTGATGATTTTTTAGTAGAATCCAATTTCTATCCAAAAAGATTGAAAATTCAACTTGTCTTTGCTTATTTATATTAATCTGATAAAATCAGTTGCTACTTTTAACCCTTTGCGCTCGAAAGGTGACTGTTAGTCACCAATTGATAGTTCTGCAAATTTTTAGAATTCAATTAGTTTGTTTATTAGTTAGATTCAGAGGTTAAATAGTCATATATGTAAATTTTAGTATATCACTTGACTAAACTAAATGACGTTTAATATAGGCGAATCTTAGTGAATATTTTGAATTTGAAAATTTTTAAGGTTAGTATCGATAAACGACTAAATCACCTCTCGAGTGCAAAGGGTTAATACATACAGTGGCTCCAAAAGTATTCGTACACTATGTCACAAATAAATTGGTTTAACCCTGAAATTCTGAGTCCGATAGTAGTATTTGATAAAACTTTCTAGGTATGTAGATCGTAATGGTATACGTATGAATTAATCTCTTCTTTTCATCTAAATGCCATTTTAAAGGGGTGAAACTAGCATTGAAGTTTTTGAGTTTTCTCTCATTTTTTAAAGATAACTTTGTAATGGTACTTGATGAAGCAAAACCTTTCGAATAGAAAATGTTTAATTTTTAACACTATATCGCCTTGTCATAAAAAAAGAACACAGAAAAGCTTGTATTCAAAGCGTGAAAAATCGCTAAAACTTTGAGATTCGTTATGAGCCCTCTTAAAAGATATTTTGCCGCCAAAAAGATTGCTCCACACAGGACACACCATGCTCTGTACACGCATAAAGTTTAATTGAAATCAGTATTTCAGAAGTAGATGAATTTCTTTATAATACAATGTGCGAATACTTTTTGGAGCCACTGTAAATGGCCCAAATATAATGACCGAATTTTGCACAACAATTTTCAATCAATATTCGAGATACAAGGGGTTGGTCGTTTTTCTTCGTTTCTATAACAGTTGTTCATTAGCTCCTTGTAGTATTTTTTACGTTATTTAATTTGATTATACATTTAGGGCGAAAACTGTGAGAGAACACGCGGAAATTCACGATAGAAAAGCGTGTAGCGTCTATTATCTATGGCTCGATACGTGTGCGCTTCGCCTCTGAATACATAAAGAGAAATTAGCGGAGAAAAGATTTTCACAAGACTCTTGTTCACGTGCGACTTGCTCACGTTGCGAAATTCTCTAAGAATCTATTAAACTTCATTTTTTCATTTTGAACAGAAATTTATTTTCGATGAAAACATACGTTAGGCGTTCTCGATTTATGTATTATATATTGGATTGTTCGGAAAGTAATTTCGTTTTTTCCTAACAGAAGGCTTAATTGTATTTTTTTATAGCCAACTTCTCACTTAAGCCGCATGGTCATTATACATATTTTGACAGCATATATAGCAAAGCTTGCTTGTGAAAAGTTTCGGTTGATTCTAACCACTAGTTTTTTGACCAATATGGACAATATATAATTTAATAAAATATTTGTTCACTATAAGAAAATCGTCTTTCATTTTCATGAAAAAAGAAACGAAACTACTTTTCGATCAACCTAATATTTGATAAATAAAGTATGTAGGGTAGTGTTTTTGTCAAATGATTTTTAATTTTGTGGTGTTTTTATTTATGTTACACGATTTGGTTCGATGTGGTAGCAAGGTGTATGTGGACTGACTAACTGACTTACTGACTAACTGTCTGACTGACTAACTATCTGTAGCGTCCAGGGAAGTTTGGTTTTTATATTCCCTGGACGCGTCGGGAGTGGGAAAATGTGGAGACATGCAAAGGTTTCTGCCAGTGTTTTGCGGATTCTAATGAGGCTGCAATCAAACACCCGTGGCAATGAGGGTCGACTGGCCGTTTGGGGACGGGCCGACGTTCAGGTTCTGTTGTAAACTGTTTGATGCAACCCCTTAGAACACTCGCAGAGGTTCCATGTCACCACAATTTGTTTATTGATTACGTTAATGATAAAGTTTCGCTGAAATTACTTTGGAATAAGTAGTCAATAATCATTGCGTTGAATATTCTACTTTTTGTCTCGTTACAAGATTGACGTAGACATTTTTATTTGTTGTACAAATTGTACAAATGAAATATTTTTTTCTTATAAATCAGAATATTCCTTCACGAGGATAGGGTTGCGTGTTTAAGTACATAAGATGCTACGGGTGATGTTATCTAGGAGTATCTTGAAGCCTCAAATTGTTTCCGCCGATTAATGTTGCGGAAACGAAGTACCCATTTAAGGTGTGTCGTTTAATTCTACGTTGCGTTGGAGAAAATATTCTAACTATATGACGAACCGTGTAACGTTTGTTATCCGCGTTATTGAGATTATAAAATTACAAAATCATGTTGATCGCATTACGTCATTATGATAATTAGGTTAAAAGTAAAATTTATTTCTAATAGGACAAACAGAAGAAAATACGCTATTGCCTATACTGTCATCTAGCTGTATTGAAAAAAATTCTTAATACGAAGAAAATCGTGTAGAGTAAGATTGTAAGAAAATAGCACGGACGTTAATAAAAGATTTTTCACATTTTTCTCAAACTTCGTGAGATCTGTAAAGGAGAAGAAAGTACGGTTCGGTCGAAAATTACCCGGAATCAAGGGATTAACTTTAATCTCTGTCTAACTTCAGTGCGATATTAATCTAAAAATTGATTGCTGATACCACGACCAATTAGCTAAAGTAATGACTCGGAATCGTGACTAATTTCGAACAAATGCGATTAGCGAAATCTATTCAAGGTCGATACGTTGGAACGTTCGCGTTTACGTTTGCTCCCCGAGGAACGATGTATCCGCAAATAGAAAGCAACGCGTGCCCCGACGCGATCATGGTGCATCCAGTGCATTCTGAGGCATCGTATCGAAAGGTTCGGTTGTTCCTCAAAACACGCGGTTTTTTCGTGGTTTTTGAAGAAACCGCGACTTCAGAGAATGCGACGATTTTACATGACGATTGGTACCGTGACAAATTGTCATGTTTTCTACTCCACGTTGTCATTAGCATACATGTTTTCGAAAAGTGTAAATAATAAGGGATTTGCTGAAAAGTAATGCATACTCATGTGTAACTTGGAAATAATAGAAACTATTTTTTCGCGGCCTTTGAAGACGACTTCAAATGAAAATCGGTCGCCGATATCGTGTTAGATCGTTATGTTTTTTATTTCATATTGTCGTTAGCATACATATTTTTGAAAACTGTAAACAATACGAGGATTTGCTGAAAAGAACGTATACTCATGTGTATATGTAACTTTGAAACAATAGGAGCTAATAATTGAACAAAGGTCAATGTATATTATCCGTTCAAACATGTTCGGTTTTCAACAGATCTAGTTGATGGAACGAAGAAAGATATTAGTTCTTTTCTTTACATAGTGTTGCGGCTCAAACACCATCAGACATTGTCGAGAACATTTTGACTGATGCGATGCTGTTTGACTGAAGCATTGTAAACGGAACATGTTTGAACGGATAATATTTTTTGTTTGAACCGGTTCGCGTTGGATACGGAACGTGTTTGAGCGCATAATTTTAATTTTAATTTTAATCTTATTCGATGTAAATGGGAACAGCCCGTTAGTGTATAAAAGATGTCGATACAGTTAGGATCTATAAGTTAAGTTTCACAATTGACTTAAATCACGATAAGTTAAACTAATGAGCCAATTAAACCAGGGGATTAAAGGACTATAGAATGTTACGTATATGGTTCTTAAATATATATGTATAGATGTACCGAAAAAATCTAAAAAGGTATATGATACCTGTTAGTAACTACAGTGCTCTTCGACTTTCGCACATTTTTAAACATTTTACTTTTTAAGCCTTTGCGGTCGGATGTCCCCTCTGAGATGAGGGGACATTTGGGGAGATTTGTTAATTATCATTATAGACGTGAGTCGACCAGACTACTGAGCTCTTAGGGGACATCAAATTTTAGCCATCAGATTGCAATATTGTTCCGATCAATACTTTAAAATCCAGTTTTTGGTGCATATTTTTTTACATCCCTCTACTTTCGAACGTTCAACATTCAGGGATCAATTGTGTGCGAAAGTCGAGGGGCGCCTATATACAAATTCTGTTAGTAGATCCACAGCGTAAAGTATAAATATTTGAACCGGTCTAAGACTTCCCGATGGTATTATAAATTGATGATCTTAAGGTGAATCGTAGCTACCGAAACAAGTTTCAAGCAAAACACCGAGAATTGTGGTCGATCGAACCGCGGAAAAGCATGGAGTTCGGTTAGCCAGGCACTTTAAGCTGCAATATCTCATGAACGAGTCAGCCGGGAGTAGCTTTGTGATCTGGGTCATCGGATTCGTAGGGATCTGCCGAGCAGCTTTCGCGAAACTCGGAAAAATGTAGCTCCGTTTCGAGGTGAAAGTTGCTGCGTTCGCGCGCCGTCTGATTTATGACCCTTGGAATTTTCGATGCGTTATTCAATCAACCGATTGAATATTTCGACGCTGTCGTTTGGTTTACTTGAGCAAACTCGGTGAACGTGGATTTGGTGTACGTTTGACCCTTTGCACTCGAGAAGCGACTTTTAGTCGTTCATAATTAGCTTCAAAAATCTTCAATTGAAAAATATTTGCAATCAAGATTTGCTTATATTAAACTTCGTTTAATTTGGTTTAGCGATATCCTCAAATTTACTTATGCGATTGTTTAACCCTTTGCGTCTGAAAATTTGCAAAACTTATCAGCTAATGATGATACCTAATTTTTTAATTAGCTCTCCACTTATCAGTTCGAGCAAGCTTTAATTCTTCGTCACTGTTCGATAAAGAAATTCCTGCGCTTAATTACGCAAAGAATCTGCTCAAACGAATAAAGGGAGATTTGTTAATTATCATTATAGACATATTCTTTATACAGAATTTTTTTTAAACAAAACGTTGATTCGATTTTCAAAGACGAGCTGAAAGGAGGAAACAGCATCTGAAGTCGTTCGGTTTCGTCTCACCGGGCATCATCACCGTTTCACACGGTCGAACGGCTTCGTTGAGTGCTTCGAACGTATTCATCCTTCGTCTCCTATAAATAGGTTTCGCCATTTACTTTCTGCACATTTTTTTTCACTCTCTCTTCGACGGCGGATAAATAACTGAATGGCACTGCGTAACATTTGCGTTGGAGTAAATCGTTTTAACATATTCTATGAATAAGACGTGTTCCTAGATTCCGTGAAATTTGGTTAAGATGAAATTTACGAGATTGTCAGCTGTTCGGTATTCTGCTTTTTCTTTTTTAATTCTCCGCGAAGATGTGCAAGTTGGATGTGCTGTAATTCTAGTTGAACTTTATCCGTTAAAACTAAGCTTTACGGTGTAACGTTTTAAGTGAATTTTATATTTCTTTGAATCTTGAAAATATGCAAAGTCAGAATTAAAGTAATATCAAGTATTCCAAATTTATTTATGAGAGAATTAACTGTTTTTCCTTTAATAGGCTAAACCTTTTCTACGATACTATGTTTACATTACATTTTATTTACTGATTCGTTAACTGTGATGGTATACAATTGTACAACACAACACTTTTACCAATATGCATGTACCTGCATCAGTTAGCAGTTAGACATTTGCTTCTCTCATCAGAATAAAAAGCTACGTATAGTTCTTCGGATTAAAACAGAGAAGAATATGAAACCGAACGGTAGTTATATACATGGATAATAGAAATTATGTAGTTTCCAAGAAACTGAAGCTAGATAAAAATGGAAAGATGAATACCAAACAATACAAATTGAACGAGTTGCAAAAAGTAAATAGCTCATCAACCTGCTTTCTGAAAAACCTTAAGTGTTCTTTATAAACGAATTAACATTCGATTATATACGCCCTACGCTGATTTTTCCATTCAAGCCATTAGGTGGCTGTTCTTATTGTAAAAATTTTAATTATGGCCTTGTACTATTGAAAAATTCTATGGTGTACCTAGGTCAAAAACATTATTTAATCGTAAAAGTTTGGGTTGCATACGCGGTCTGAACGGAAAGTTTTCAAAAAACGGTCCGGCACGGAACGTGTTAATCGTGACTAGCCGGTGTCAGTGGACTCTGGCCAGTCTAAATAAAGCTCTCCGGTTGCTCCAATGATCTTGACAGATCGATCGAGTTTGGTCACGACCAAGCGCAGTCTCTAGGCTAGGTCTGTTCACCGATCGAGGCTTTTCCGGGACGTTTGCATTAAACGTTGTCTCCACGGCCAGACTATCCGACAAGCAGCGATCTTTTCCAAGAGGAAAATCGCCGCGGCGCACCTTGACGATGCCTTCTAGGGTAATCGAAACTGTTCGTGATGTATACCTCGAGTACCTGCGCTCGACTCGCTTCTCGCTCGCATGTTACACGGTGCTGCCACTTTGAGTTACGTACAGTGGCTCCAAAAAGTATTCGTACACTATGTCACAAATAAATTCGTTTAACCCTGAAATTCTGAGTCTGACAGAAGTATTTGATAAAACTTTGTGGGTATATAGATCGTAATAGTATACGTATGAATTAACCTCTTCTTTTCATTTAAATGCCATTTTAAAGGGGTGAAACCAGCGTTGAAGTTTCTGAGTTTTCTCTCATTTCTTAAAGATAACTTTGTAATGGTACTTGATGAAGCAAAACCTTTCAAATAAAAAATGTTTAATTTTTAATACTCCATCGCCCTGTCATAAAAAAAGAACACAGAAAAGCTTGTATTCAAAGCGTGAAAAATTGCTGAAACTTTGAGATTCGTTATCAGCCCCCTCAAAAGATATTTTGCCGCCAAAAAAAATTGTTCCACGCAGGACACACCATGCTCTGTGCACACATAAAGTTTCGTTGAAATCAGTATTTCAGGAGTAGATGAATTTCTTTATAATACAATGTACGAATACTTTTTGGAGCCACTGTAGTTTCGTCTTCGCTCAGATTTCTGTTTTGCATTAGGAGAAACAAAGGTGTCTACTTTAGACTTGATACAGACGAGCGATTTTTTTACCGTACGAGGTTCTATACTTGTTTTCGTGGTTTCCAATTGGAGAAAATGGGAAAAGAGATCGCAACACGATGGTTGCGTTGAAAAATCGCATGCAGTATTTTGTGTTAATTTTGTATGTTTCGATGTATGGGTGTATCGATACTCTAGAGACAGTATATTGGTATCATTCGTTTGAAAGGTAGGTTCATATTTCATTAATTTAATTACGTTTCCGGTTATTTGATCCGTTAAGAGTTGTATTCTAATTTACAAATTAGTTACCACGTTCAATGTTACATTATGCGGATTAACGTTGAATTTTGGTATAAGGTATCGATATTAGTAGATTGCTTTGATATTGAGTAGGATAGCTGGATATCAAGTTTCTTGTAAATGAGGGAGTAAACAAGGCAAGGCCTTAAAGTGCCGGTAATTTGGCTTCATATTTTATATATATAAGGGAAAAAAGTGATTCGAAATTTTTGAAATTTTATCGATGTATTCCATGAAATATTTCTGCTATTATATTTTCTGTTACCATTAATGTTGTAGGTATTGATAAGTAGATTTTAAAAATAACTTTTTCTAATATTCGTTTCAAAAAATAGCTACATATGATATTTCATTGGATTTGAACTTTGATGCAACAGAATACAGTTCTAATTGCTAGTAATGTATTAGCAAGATTTAAGAAAAAAAATCAGAAGAGTACTGTAAAATGTCGCAACGTAACTTCCGCTGTTCCACCCTGCATTATAAATCTCCAAGTTTATACGCGTCACCGATGCTTAAAAGTTGTGTGTTTCGAGTAGAATCACGTGATGCAGCCCACGAGGCGTGTTTTTCTTTTCAATTTCGAAATCCAGTAAAGCGCGACAGGGAAAAACAGCGGAGGTAGCGTGGGTTGCGGAGGCGAAAGCGAGAATTCAACGTCACGGGGAACTCACACGCGTACGGATAAGTTTGTTGTTGTTCTTGTTGTACAAGTGCGTTTACACTGTTCGAAACACATCCTTCGTCGGACGGGCACGGCTTCGGGTGCAGCGCGAAGATAAATCGTCAGGCTTGAACAAAGATCTTTAACACTAATCCTACCACGACCGGTCAAATGATCGTTTTTAAAATTTCGATTAGGATTTCACATATACAACGTAATCGAACCGCCTTTAAATTTTAGAATTTTCCTCAAATAAACTTATAATACATTTTTCAATATTCACTTCTTTTTTCATTGTTTAGTTTTGTGAGAAAAATTTGTAGTCTGTCTTACGTGGGAATGTCGCGATAGGAATAGGTATACGTGAAGTGTCGGTAGGAATAGTGTTTTAACCCTTCACACTCGGATGTCCCCTCTCATGGGACATCGTAATCCTAACATATAGTAGTTTCGCAAATTTTCAGACGTTAGTTCAGACCCGGACGTTAAATAGTCATATATGTAAATTTTAATATACGACTTAACTAAACTAAATGAAGTTTAATATACGTGAATCATAGTAAATATTTCGAATTTGAAAATTTTTGAAGTTAGTATCATTAAACGGTCACCTCTCGAGTGCAAAGGGTTAATAAAGAGAACCCTCTAATGCGATTAAGAACTGCAACTCCTATCCACGTGATAAATGATACCTTGCATTAGAAATGATATTCTCGGTGAATCGGTTGATCTATTTGCCGTTTAAATCGTTGAAACTCGTTCTCGTTGAAAATTAAGTGGTTTATCAACGTGACTTATCTATTATTTAATTCGTTAACATTTTCTTCGGTTCTTGTTTAGATTTTATAAAATCAATTATTTTGAGATCACTTTAATTAATTGTTATTGTAGTAGCATTAGCAGTGTTTAAAAGAAAAATCTAAAAGTTTTAAATCATCCAGGTTGAGGCAACAATTTTTTTCTACGAGCTACTGTAGAATAATATTAAGCTTTTTTTAATTGCTAATGTTGTCTACGCTCTTACAGCACGAATCGTACTGCACAATCGTCATCATGAGCATTCTCAAGGACGGGAACGATTGTCAACAATAGCTCACTGTTTTACCTACTTACGCATTCATTTGAATGCACAGTGGCAGTAATAATGTGTATCCGTTATGTTTTTAATAGTCTCCCATTTTCTGGTCAGCCACCTCTAACTTTCATTTTGCGTACACGGTCAACTTCGCCCCGTGTTAAACAAAACTGAGGAAAAAAGGCGTGACGTTTTAGTATCTTCATTTATTCAGCACATTTATTTAAATTTTACTTCATGATCCAAAAACAATTTTTGGCTCAGAACCTTCTTTCTTCTTTGCATAAGAATGACATAAAAAATACTACCCTACTGTGTCATGAATTATAGTATTCATAAAACAAGCTATCATAGTGCTATTTACTCCAAAATAGGATACTAATGCCTTATTTATACACTTACTTCATCCGAACATAGTCTGTCCATTGAGTCGAGACAGTAGATGGTAGTTTGACGCCATTTTGTCGTTTACTGTGGCTACAGCTAGACTGCGAACCGATCGTCAATTTTTTTTTTGAAAATTTTCGCGGTACTCGGTTACAGACTTTTGAAAAGCGTTAAAAAAATTAAGTTAAAGTATTTAAAGGATGAGGTACCCAAGATCCTTAGGTTCTCTCCAGGAACTTAATAGTTGAGGGATCTAAGGATTGCCCGGAAGGCTTAAGGGATCCAGAATTCTTAAGCACTCCTTAAGGATTAATGCATCCAATACTTTTGAAATTTAATGGCCAATACATCCAATATTTATGAATTTCCCCTGACGATCGAAGAATTCAAAGACTTTGGAGTATCCCGTAGGATAAAATCCCGAGGATTTTATAGGATTCCCGAATTCTTTTCGACAGCCAATATGATTTATTTACACCCGAAAATTTATTTATGAATTTATACTTCAAAAGCCCCGCCAAAATGTCGGTGTTGTAGGATATCAGAATTTTATTTGAAATCGCAAAAAATATAAAGAGCCAAGCAAAAGCAGTAAGGATTTCTTGTTTGAAATTTTAATGATGCGATATATTTATCGGAGCGGCTTGAAATTCCGCCTGAAACGGAACCCGTATCCGACAGAGGATACGAATTCCAATGAAATTTTAATCCTCCATTCTCAGTTTCAGTTCTGATTGTCATTCGGCTTGTCAATTATCACATTTGCCTTGGAATCTGTCACGTTAGATCTCGTTTAAACCAATTGCAGCTTGTCACGATTCGAACTACGTTTGATAATTTTCTTTCGATAATCCATGGTATTTAGTATAGATTTATAAAAATTATAGAATCGACCACTGCCTTATTTATAAACTGAAATTTACTTTCCTCTATTACCAACGATTTAGTGCTATTAATAGCCTCTGTAATCAACATGAAGTAATTATTATTATATTACGAAGTATTTCCTTGGGAAGGAGGGAATGAGATTATCTAATTATATGGAAATTCAGATCGCTTAATCACGATCCAGCAGATTGTGATAATACGTATTTCACGTTCAGGTCCTCAGCAGCGTTTCATGATAGTAAATCATCAGGACGGGCTCCCATGCTACGGAGGAACGTGATGAGATTAGATAAGTCGTTCACTCTTGCAGTCGAGATGGAACTAACTCACGCAATTTAGTGCTATCGCACGTAGCAGGCTTTTCGAGAAAGAAAAGCCGTGGCGTTCTTTCGTGTATGCTGTTCAATTATTATTTTAATTTTCCAATGAATTACGCGTTCTAGTTATCGTTAGTATTGTATTAACGGGGTGAACGATCGCGTAGCATTTTCATAACTGGACTTCGAATTTTCATACAATTCTGGGAAATTTGAATATGAAAGAATTCACAGAATGTGTGTGATATAAAAAAGTATGCAAATTATCCCAAACAAAGCACATACACGTCATAATATTTAATGGGTGTTAACAAATCTCTACCGAGCTTTCGTTTTTTTTTCTTTTTAATTACGTGTACAAAAGTATCAATTTGCATAAAAGCTCACAGCCTGTAATTTTCTTTTTTTTTATATTACTTGAATCACTGCGAATTTACAAGAAAAGGACTATTGATTCATAAACAGTGCGAATTTTTTATAATATAATATCCTTTTTATTTCATACTTTACCAAAGGTTAGTAAATGATAGTATTGATAGAAAATGATATACTTTAATTATTATAAATTTTTAATTATGTGAATAAGAGATAAAAATTGTAGAGGCTTTTTATACTTTTCTTTCAAGCATTGTTTGAACCATTGAACGTATTAATCAACATCAGGTACCATAAAGTAACATCGCTTTGGATTTCGAGAGTATCACACGAGAGATTTCTGGTTATAGAGCAACTGCTTACAAAGCTCTCAGGGTTTCGCAAACGAAATAGTTAATTACACTGCTTGCAGAGTTTCTTGGTAACAGAATAACTAATTGCAGAGCATACAGAGAGTACCTCGGTAGCGACGGATATAACTAATTGCAGCAACTAACACTTATTTTCTGCTAACTTTGATTCACGCTGGGAAGCATATTTCTATCGACTATTTAAGGAACGACGGATTCACAAAGGAGAAAGAGAGAAGGGATAGGGGGATAGTAACAGATGTATTTCTATTAACTGAAAGCTACACATACCGTGCTCACGGCTCGCTTATATCGTGGGTTATTGAAGAAAGGAAGCTCGTTTCGCGTTGAAGGAAAAATGTTCCGAGAGCAGAATGAAATTTATTGCTCATAGAGGTTTTGAAATTTTTCGTTTCTTTCATCGTCGATAAAATTGTTTCGTTAATACTGCTTGGGGTATTAATCATTATACGAGTACTTTTATCACTTCGTTCGTTAATTTCTTATCAACAGAACATATTTTCGAATTATATTTCAAAATTTTTGAATTCGATGCTGCTGTTATTTCGTAAATAGTACGTGAAGATTTAAGTAGTACTAGAATATGTAGGTGTGACAATCTATTGGTTAACGAAGTTATCCTTTTTTCATCGAAATGGAAAACCTTTGAGATGGTCTTAAGTAATTTTTTAATTACTTACTAATTAATTTAATTCGAAGTATTTTTCATCTTATTTCGCAAGAATTAATATCTATATTGAAACTGTTGCATACGACGATCAAAAATCTCTATTACATACCGAATTCATTTAGAATCATCGGTTGGAAAATGAATTATCTTTCATTTTATTTCGCAAGAATTAGTATCTGTATTGAAACTTTCGCATACGATGATCAAAAATCTTTATTACATACCGAATTCGCTTAGAATCATCGGTTGGAAAATGAATTCCATTGAAAGTCAGTTCCATCGTGTTCTGTTTCCTCTCTGAACTCGACCATTTCGCATCAACAACTTCCTCGCGCCTCCCCCAGCTGAACCAGACAGCAAAATTAAAATTCACTCACCTTCGATTCTCACACGAGACATCAGAACGGAGAATCTCTCTCTCTCATCGTCGGTAGACGCGTTTGCAGCGGTTTTCCTCGAACCGCCGCCCCCTTGCTTGATTACTGCTTCTCAATTAAGGACGATTTTCTCATTTCCTGGCGTATTTATTATACCCCAGCTACTCTGGAACAGCTATCCTTGCGAAAGGAAGGACGAGCTCGCTGTTGAGTCACGTCCTTTCGTGAAAAGGTGCATTTTTCTACAGCTCGGTGTCTGCTAACTTATGCGCTCGGAAACATGCTTATCTCTGACGGAATGCAATTTGTTTACAAAACTTTCAGTAAAAGCATTCGCCACGATTTTATTTTTTGTTAATGCGTATTACAGTTCGATGGAATAATATTGATTTTCGAGGATTGGTACGCGATGGTAAAAAAAAATTAATTTTTGTTCATTGCTTCAAGCATGAACTTTTTTAACAAATATCATACGATAAATGGCAAATGTTGTATTCATTTTTAACTTAAAATTAAGTTAGAATTAGAATAAAAATTATATTAAACATTCTGGAATCTTCGATTGTCACTTATTTTATCCTAAATTGTTTTAAAGAAGTTAACGTTAAAAGTTTCAGTACCTCTTCTACTCTTTTGAACATAGCTACGTAAATGGCGCGTGATGAAGCAAAACTTTTCAGATGATAAATGTTTAATTTTTAATGCTCTGTCACTCTGTCATAAGAAAAGATTCCGGGGAGACTTGTATTCAAAGCGTGAAGAAACTTTGAGAATTGTCTTCACCCCCTTAACACTATTCCCACTACGACCGGTCAAATGACCGTTTTTAAAATTGGGATTAGAATTTCATATGTATAACACAATTGAATCGCCTTTAAACTTTAGACTTTTCCTCAAATATACGTATAATAAATTTTTCAATATTCACTTCTTTTTTCATTGTTTACTTTCTGAGAAAAATTTGCAGTCTGCCTTACGTGGGAATGTCGCAGTAATGTCGGTAGGAATAGTGTTAAAAATATTGTTTCATTTGTAACCCATTATGTTGTATATACACACAAAATTCCTTATAATACAGTATACGAATGCTTTCTGGAGTGATTGTAAATTTCTTTTCAAAGTCTGATTCGCTATAGAAATTCTACCACGGGTCAGATTGCGTTCGAAAATCGTTCGGCATTCGGAGGCCAAACATAAGTACACATTTTAGTAACGTTCACGTACCGCTAGTGCAAATCGACCAACACGTATCCGGATACTGTAAGTATATGCGGTAGCTAGCGTACGTGAATCACAATGATTCGCGTCCCCCCTCTTGGATCCGAGTATCGAGACCCCTAACGATCCGACTTTGTGCGAGTGCACGAGGCCTAGAGCTCACCAGCTGACTCACTCAGCCACCACTGTGGACTCCTCTGTTCCACGCGCGCGCGCACACACACATAAACGCACACAAACACACTACGTGTACACACACTCGCGACACATTCTCTTTTGCTTGTTTCTTGCCTGGCACACACCGAGAGATAGAATGAAGCACGTTTCGCCTCTAGTCTCGTTCCAAACTCGGAACACTTCTGGCATTCGCGGTCAGTTCCGTTCTCCGCCGGCTTCGTGCGCTTCGCTGATTAACGAACGGGCTCCGCTGATTTCCCCGCGGACATTTAAATGCACGCGGATAATACGGGTGCGACGCATCTCTGCATCGGGAGAACGTGCGAAAATCGGGACTGCGAAACGTCGTGGTTATTTGTTTGATTTAAATCCCGGATTAAACTTGGTTCTGTGGTGTACCTCTGTCGTTTGACAGGATTTGTGTGCGGTTTTCAAGAAGAAATGGAAACGAACAACGCGCCTACGTTTTGTGGTGATGCGAAGAATTGAGATATCGAACGGGTGCGATTCTTGTCCGATTTCATATTGTAAATCGTGAACCGTGCTAATATTTTTAAAATTAGCACTTTCGTTGAACTCTTGAATTTTTACGTATAGTTTTGTTGAGAAAGAGGAAATGATGGAAGAACGTTGCATCTGTGTCGCGGAATCGTGAAAAATTGAGTTACCGAACAACTGTGATCTTCTTGTGGATTTTTAATTTTGCTCGCCACGTCCGATTTTCTTACCGAGCAGAATCTAATGGTGTGCTGTTGTCGAAATTCGAAGAATTTATACGCTCTTTGGTTTCAATGGTATGCAGAGAACCGTGAAATCGACGAAGAATTTCGTGCGATCAAAGTGAAAGAAACGTTTATCGAGTTTTACGGCTGGAGAGTGAGTTCGTACTCGTGTCGGTTCCATTCCGTTTGCGGTCGACTCCAGTCGGTTACATGCATCATGGATCGGAATCGTGACAAATACGTGGATATAGCGGTGACAATTTAGCAGGCAGGCAGCGGTTCTTTTATCCGACGCCATGGCTGAAGCAGATTTGCAGCGATGGCTGCGTTAAAATCCGGCTCCCTGGCTCCTTGCCACGTGAAATTTGATTCACTCGGGGATTATATCGAGAAGGCAGGAATGCACTCGCCTATGCTACAATGGAAATTATGACCCCATGCACGAGCATCTCAACCTTTTGTACAGATTTATTTTCGCTTGAATTCAATCGAGTGACGTTTAACCACCGATGCTCTTAAACTTTGTTGAAATAGTTGTAAAGTGAATTAAGTGAATGGAAATTAAGGGTATCCAACAATATTTTGCATCGTGAATTAACAAAATCTGATTACTTTACAATATCTACCGTTAAACTTAAACATTTAAGGCTTAGAAAGAAATATACTCTGATTTGAATTGACATTTGAAACTTGACAATTTTTAAAAGGATATTCTAATACCTTAGAGAGATAGTTTAAATTAAAATTTTCGCGAAGCGAAACAAAGCTTACAGCGGTGATATTTTACATTCATATTTCTTGGTATGCTAATTAATTAGAAACGGTGTCTGTTCGATAAAATTATTCAAAACAGTTTGTACAAAATATAGAATAGTGCTTTCGAAAGAACTCATGATCAAAAGTGTTGGAATTCGATGATGTCGTAAGAAACGTTCAATAAAGTATCGCCAGATGTGTTTTTGGAAATCGTCGATGTTGTATCGCGTACAGTCGCGTTTCCGGTGACGTTCTCCTGCGGGAAGCAGCAATTTCTAGGATGGCCAGCGAAGTGATGCTGGCGCCCACCACGGCGCCTGGGACGTCCAGACGAGAAATGGACGACGTCAGAGATATGGTTAGAAACGCGACCGTCACGACCGTTTACGTAAGTTTGCCAGACCGTCTGTAGTACTCTTCGCTACGATGTACCATAATGTGGGCCGCGAGACTGCGCTAGCGAATTTCAACTAGAGATCATGCATTGTAACCCATTGCACTATAATTTTAATCACGATAATGCGTGCAACGGTCGGCGGAAAAAGGGCGTTTATAAAAATTGAAACATTAGCGAGACTCATGTTTTTTTTTTACAGATATAGGAAATTCTACTTTACTTGATTTAGTAGAGTAAGATGATAGGGCTCACCGTTAGTCGTTTAATGATACTAACTTCAAAAATTTTCAAATTTGAAATATTTACTATGATTCACATATATTAAACTTCATTTAGTTTAGTTAAGTCGTATATTAAAATTTACATATATGACTATTTAACGTCCGGGTCTGAACTAAAGTCTGAAAATTTTCGAAACTATCATATGCTAGGATTACGATGTCCCATGAGAGGGAACAGCCGAGTGCAAAGGGTTAAGAACATGTGTATTCATGATATATTTCACGTACAGTAGAATGTCGGTTGTCCGAATGATCGATTATTTGAATAATAGCTTGGGTCATGCATGTATGCATTTAAACGTTTGTATCTAAAAACATTTATTTTACTTTCGTACAGCATTTCTCTTATTAGATACTTATCCTTTCACGTGAAAAACCTTGGCATTTAAAGATTGCTTGATTTCTGTTTGCTCTTAATGCATATCGCAAAACTTGGTTCTTTCAAATGGATTATCTGAATAGATCTGTTCTCCAATTAATTTGGATAATCAATTTTCTGTTGCATATTTAAATAAGCACAGTTTGATTTAAATTTTGGCGACGAACGTAACGTAAAAGTATAAAGTGTACATAAAAAAGATGAATATCGAATGATGACTGCGTTCGAACGAATTTTTAGTGTTTGGAAGAGATTTGTAAAATGGTATTTGATAGAACGCAGGAAATTTCATCGAACAGGTACTTATTTACGGTGTGTTAAGTTTATGGTGTTGGTGTTGGATAGAATCCCTAACTTTCTCAGCTTGACATCCAAAACAGATTCGCCGCGTGTTTTACTCTTGCATAATCTCCATTTATGATCGTTTGATTCTCGTGGAGTCGGAGTTTCCACGGCAGTGAAAGCCTCGAAACGTTTATATGGCACGTCCATCTGGAAATTGATTTTGACGTTTCGCCAGCATTGCAGCTGCCTTCGTCGGGCAGCTGGAGGTCCAAGAATACCGCCTTTGTGGCCGTCTTCTTTTCACCACAGTTACCCAGCCTAATAGTGTTGCAGGATTTAGGGTAGCGAAGTACAGAGTGTGTTGTATTCAAAATAAAAATATAATACTGTATCATTTCTGAAAGGGAGAAATCGTGTGTCGTACAACTGGCGTAAACTGTATATCATAAACACAGCATAACTGCAGTATAAATCGATGAATTAATTCTGGAGGACACCTATTAGATCATTGTTCCAATTTCTTTATCTTTTATTAAGAATATTGGCAATTAGATTGAAAACTCTTTAAGCGATGAGAACTTTAAAATGCTTAACCCTCCAACTACTGAAGCTTGGCGGCCTGGCCATGGGTCTCTCGGGACCCTCACGGATATTCTACTAATGCATATTTAGAGCCATCCATGTGGCTCACCGATACTGTTCTACCCAAATGACGGTCGCTCGAGACCGAGGTCCTCACCGATACTGTATACAGTGACAATCACTCGATTCATAGGAAGATATAGGAGCGTATAGGAACAGATAATAATAACGTGAATTATCAAACGTCGAAGCTATATTTATTGTATATTTACGTATTGTCACGTATGCTATCTAAAATTTGCTGGATTTTTCTCGAATGGCCACTGCAAATAGGTCTTTCATAATTATCGCACACGGCTATATATTTATTATCATTGTCTACACAAAGACAACATTAAATACTAAAATATAATGCTAAAATGCTAAAACAATAATAAAAGTATGTAAATATAAAGTAAACTTTGAAATAAAGAATTGTTTCGATTTGCTACACATGTTTCTTCTTCAGAGCGTTGTTAGAAACTGACTGTCGTCGGTTTCGTTACTTCGGCACTCTGGCGGAAACGTATATGTGTTAGTGCGATCGTCACTTTTCTCCTACCACACAGCGCCCATCGTTGTATGCGTTATCGCTTTCAAGGGACTCTCAGCATGGGTTACGAAAGACCCATGGACCGCAGGCGGAGGGTTAGACATAATTGATCAAGTAAAAGGGACATTCCGTACAGACAGGACTTTTTGTTGTTTAGGCAATTATTCCTCGAAACGAGTCAAAAATTGACCAAAGAAAGGTATCCTTATTCGTTAATCTTTATAGCATCTCGCTTCATTTGTTATTATTTTATCTCTAAAATATATTTTACAATATTCAAACTATGTTTCAAAACTTTTTCAAAGTAGTGTCGTTACTTCTTAAATGGTAGGTGAAAATTGAACTAGGTCTAGAGTTAGAGGTTGGAGATAGAGGATTATTTGATTTTTTCTTTAGATCTTTCTGTATACATTTTATTGCTTACTTAATTATTTGAATCTTGTCTTCAGACCATTTCACTTTTTTATTGTTCGGTTTGTATGATGCATGGTGTCACGATAGAGCTAAATTAAATGCAAACAGAGGATTGAAACACATCAAATCTCCGTTAATTTGCTAGCCTTAAATTAGACTTTAAAACTAAACTGATACTAATTTGTTAAACGAGATATGTATTAATATAATTGTTGATATTATTTCTGGATTTTATTTTTAGAGATTTTAACGAGCGATTTAAAGTGTTGTTTAAAAGAAAAAATTATATGCGAGGTTGCCAATGCATGTAGTGTGCTGTAGATTTTCTCAGAAAAATATATTGATTAGGATGGAGATGAAAGTGAACGGAAAGAACGATGTGAGAAAATGTTATATTGTAAATTGTTATTCCACTGGAATTGATTATTATAAAAGCATCGAGGTGAATCAAATGATGCATCATCATGAGATTGCCTGGGAATATTGCGCAATAGAAATAGCAATAGACTTGTAAGGATTCATTCATTAGTCGTGATTTTTTTCACAGAAATACAGGATACTTCAAATGTTCTTCCGTGCTGTGTGAATGTTTTCCTGAGATTTAAAAAAGAATAAAAAATAGGAAGCAATTCTTCAATGAAACATCGATACTGCTTTCCCAAACAAATAACTTCAATTGCGATTGTAAGATAATTTTATCGATGATACATTTCTTTTAGTAAAATCTTAATAAATCACACGAACATTCTTTAAAGAAGAGTAGAGTCAAAAAGGAGAATCAACAGAAAATTAACAATTAAGAAATAAAATTAAAGTATTTTTTATAAGAAAGTTCATGATTCACGTAAGTATTTGGACCATAATCACAATTATGAACTAACGTTACTATGCGATGATGTTTCGAGCCAAGAAACACACTGTCAACCTGAGAATTTCGTTATTTTTGTCGATTTACTGGCACCGCTCGTACATACATAACGATGAAGGACAATAGTGTCAAGGACAAGATTTCACTCTCAAACCATGAAATTGTCACGGTGCCTGAGCAGTAATGGTTGTGGACAGAGTGATTTTTAGCGGCACAGCATTGATGGTTTATGCAGTGCTACCGGTGTTGGAGAAAATGAGATTTTTTGCTGCCTCAGGGTTGGTCCGTATCGAAGGTAACAAAAGAAGTTTACTGTCTTCTGAGGGACGGAAGGAAAATGAAGGTCTACCGCAATTTTGAAATATAGAAGTGTGCAAGTTATCAGATTGAAATCATAAAAAAGATGTAACTTTCTTTTTATATAAATAATTCGGAAGTCACATATGCGAATCCTTTATATAAGTTGGATAATCTAGGCTTTATGTCAATAACAAAGGTTTTCTTATCAAAAGTTAACGAGAAATGATTTTTTTTTTGTTTTGTACAATTTTTGCAAATGTCTGAAAAAATAGGAAGTTAGGTCCAATGTACAATGAAAATTTGGATTGCAGTTGTAAAAACGTTAAAGGCGTAAGAAATATTTCGCGTATTTTACTCTGCTTATTATTGGAATTGTCCGGGTAGTTTTAATTAACCCTTTACTCTTAATGGTATTCAAATATCCAGATTATACAGTTAATTACCGTTACAGAAACATTGTGCTGTAAGGGTTTACAGTAGTGGACAAAAGTTTAAGACTAAAAAGTCAACGAAATTAAACTATCTAATTAGTATAAGGAATAGCATGATAAATAAAATTTGCATTCCGTGCTAATCAATAAATAGTGTTCTACCATAATAACAATAAAAATGAATGCACAGATAATATTTGCAGACCATAAAACTATGTTCTACGTTGTTCTTTCATCTTAAAATTTTGTTCGTTACTGTAAATATAATAATTTAACGTTCTCTTGTGAGACGAACATCTGGTAGAGTGACTATAACACGAACTTTTCTTTGCTCTAAATATATTATGCAAATGTCCGATGATTCATGGACGAGAACGCATCTCCACGGATGGATAATAATGACTTTAATTTAGAGAATAAAACAAAATCAAAAGGAAGATAAAATTTCCATCCCATCGTTAAGCTTACACGCTATTAATCCTTTGAATGCTATGGACGCATATATGCGTCTGGCGGAATCTACTACAGTGTTGTCTCTCTATGCGGCAAATTGTTATTACTCTCTAATTGGCAATCGCTATCCCTACTCCTTGGAATATTCAGCATTCATATACGTTTGTTTTTCGATCTTCCACTTGCTGCAACACAATTCTTAGTCTATGAGTAACAATAATGTTATCCACGTAAAGCATTTCGACCTAAAGTATTCAGTGATCAAAGGGTTAACGACGGACCGTTTTTTCTATATTCAAAATGCAGAAGTATTATTTAACAGTAATGTTATCCACGTAAAGCATTTCGACCTAAAGTATTCAGTGATCAAAGGGTTAACGACGGTACGTTCTTTACATATTCAAAATGCAGAAGTATTATTTAACAGTAATGTTATCCACGTAAAGCATTTCGACCTAAAGTATTCAGTGATCAAAGGGTTAACGACGGTACGTTCTTTACATATTCAAAATGCAGAAGTATTATTTAACAGTAATGTTATCCACGTAAAGCATTTCGACCTAAAGTATTCAGTGATCAAAGGGTTAACGACGGTACGTTCTTTACATATTCAAAATGCAGAAGTATTATTTAACAGTAATGATATCCACGCAAAGCATTTCGACCTAGAGTATTCAGCAATCAAAGGGTTTACGTTTTTTCTATATTCAGAATGCAGAAGTATTATTTATTTCTGCATTCGCTAGCGAACAAGTTGAAACGAGTAAACGGACATATGTACACGACCGCGGTGTAATTTTCGATATGCTCTGGCAGTCTTTCAATGCTCGGAGTGTTGTCGACTCGTTGCACAACTAATTAATAGGGTGATCACGTATTCAATGTACGAGAGCTGGTTTCTGTTCGTTGCGTGTCTGCTGCGTGGATCTCGGACTTCCTTTCGGTTTTGCGTGGACTGCCGGTGGCGAACGCGTAGGCTCGGAATGACGTTCGGCTACTTCTCTGCCTACTTTTCGAAAACTGGTCAGGATGTTATGAGAAATCGCAATCGTTCGATAAATAAGTATCCTTGGGGCGTAACGCCGTCTGCAACGTGGTTGATAAATCTCCAATGGTTGCAAGACAAAGCAACGAGTACGTTTCGTTTTCAAGAAATTTCAGTTCACGTGTTGATCGAGTGATTTGCGACCTCGGAAGGAAAATGTTGGAAAACATGTTTTTCTTCAACAAGAGATGCAATTTAACTGAATTTCAAAATTTTTGATTGATGCGTATTTGTTGAGATATGCATGATTTTTGAATTTTGTTTTATAATATTTCTTTTTCTCTAGAAAGCACTTTCTCTCATTACTTTGTTTTATCGTTCGACGTGCGCTCTCCGCGAATACGACACCAGCATAATTTCCAACTCTATAAGCGTCTTTTTGAATAGTATTAAATGAAAGAAAATTAGTTTGGAAAATTTTGGGTTTGGAAGGCTTATGAGAATAAATCGTCACGTTAATTCTTATTTATTCTCCTTATTTCTATGTTTCGTAGTTTTCTTATATAGTAGACGTATTAACGGCAGTATCACGAAAGTGAAAATGTGTGACTAAGAATGTTTCGCCTTTCAACCACAGAAATATTCTGTCATGTTAGACAGGCGTTTCTTGTTACCGCAGCAATGGCCGGTTTAACGCACGTGGGTGGTAATCGATCGATGTAACAGTTTGGTATTGATGAATTTTCGGTTGACGAAAAAGTGGGTTGGTGCCATAGGTTTGAATATAGGTTTTATAATGAAAGAACAATGAAATTTAACAATTTTAACTTATTTAATTAGTTGGCTTATTTTATACACATGAAAATCTGGAGAGGATTCTAGCGATTATGAAACTCGAAATTTTCTTCTTCTTATTGGAAAACATAATGAAAATTTAGTAACTGTGAATTCTAAAATTAGGAATCGTTTTGTATCGAGGAAGAGTGTTGAAATTTTATACGTTTTACATATAAAATTACTTTTTTTCATAATGGAAAATAACATTAAAGATTTATATTTCTATATAAGCTTGTTCTAAAAAAAGAAGTGTAAAATTTTTAATTACAGATACGGTTAATTATACATAATAAAGATGCCGACCGGAGAGGTTTTTAGAGGAAAAAAGGAATTTGAAAACGTTTACGGTTACATAATGAAACGTTATATTCCCACTAATTACGAAGAATTTAAATTAATGCTTTGTAAGGTTAATTAGAACATTGAATGAAGGATACGAAGATAAATGATGATATGATGCATTCCTGAGCCGTCTATTATTATTTTAATTCTTTCTGCTCTCCACGGATTTCAACCTATTTTAAATGAAACGTACCAACCTTTACTACCGGCTGTCTTCATTGTTATAAAATATCAAGATCATGGTAGGATCACATGTATTCACAGGCACCTCTGACTCTCAACGTCCCCTTCTTCTTCTTTGTTCATTCAGTTTGCATTTTCATTCTTCGTGTTTGGCTTTGTATACCGAAAGTCCATCATTGTTTTTAGAAATCCAGTTTCTAGGTAGAAGTGACATCATCTCGTGAATAATTCATTGGGCTCCTCAGACAAATATTAAACTTTTAAGCATTTTATTGCATCGTTGAACAAATTTTATTCCGTTTTTATATCTCTCATACTTTTCTTGTTTTCCTCTATCTCTATCATTTTAGATCTTTAACTCTTTCAAAGATATATTGCTTTTTAATGTATTGTATATTGAATCCCGGTGGGATTCGATTGTCGTAGTATGTGTGCACGTTTTAAATGATTTGAAGAAACAAGTACTTACTTATGCATGACGACCTTGCAAAGTTCGTTCTGTTGGCAAGAAAAAAAGGAGCGAAAATAGATTTATGTGTGCTCACTGCAAAGTACCCCTACACCTTGGCTTTTGTAGAATACCATGCGTACCAAAAATATTAAATGTTGTTGTTTTTGTTAATAATTATTACATAGGTGTTATATGATAAAAGACCAGGATAAAATTGAAAAGTTGTATTTTTTCTTTTATTTATGAATTAAAATCTTCTTCACATACAGCAAGCATTAAGTAGAAATATACTTTTTTAAGATACGTGTATATTATACAAGGTGTACACATAATAGAATACTATTTTGTGAAGATGCGAAAAGTTTTTAATGCATCTATGTACATATTTTCTTTGAAATTTACATTCAGCTAACGTGCAATGTGTTAGTACATTGATTTTTTTTTTACTTTTGACAACATAATAATCAATTCATTTTAATGCAAAACTGAAGTTAAAGAAATGTCAACGAAGAATTTAACTTTAAGTTATTAACATTTTTTTTTTCGCCTGACATTCGCTAAATTTTCTTAACTACCCTAAATGAACTTCCACTTTGCTTGAACTTGAGTGATCTTAAAAATAGAGACGATCTAACGAATCGATCAGCAGGTGTTTCCTGTTACGGTTCCACGTTTGTTTGCGATAAATCTGTTAGCACCGCGGAAGGAAAAGGTCGAGTAAACAGAGCCAACAGAAATAAATAGCAGGGAGACGTATTTTCTTCGATGGAGGAATTATCGTTCGGTGGAGATTAGAAAAACTAAACGTTCGAGAATTCTCATTCACTCTCACCGTGAGACCTCTGTGATCCTTGTAGGCGGATCGAAATGTGAGAACCAGCCGTTTCCTTGTTTGGTAACGCTGATCAACGCTTTCCAGCACTTTTTATTCATTCGTGACAACGTGAGCATATCTGGTTTTCTAATAGATAATTTATTTGCCAAGTCTCGCTGTTTTCCTCGATGAAGAATTTCGTTGGAGCCTTAAATTGTGAGACTTATTATGACGATTGTAAAATTGTAAAAATAGGAAAATATTTTGGGGGTTCTTTACGATTTCAGATATTCAAATAATTAAATTTATTAAGATTAGAATTTAAAAAACTGTGGAAGATTGTTGCCTTTAAACAATGTTATGCTTCCGCTTCACTTGCCTAAGCATCTGAAATGTAGAAATTGAATTTTAATTTTTGCTTACAGGAAATCTTATAAGCTTACTTCGATTTTCCCTTCAGTTGCATTAGGATTCGTCAATTTGTGCTGATCAATCCTACTTTAATCATTTGAGATGTAGAACATAATTAGCACTAACTGTAATTGGCTGTAATTAGCGTCGCCTAAGGGATCGCCTATGGTGTGTGTATAACGATGAAGTATTCCGAATTTTAACAGTCGTCCGTTGAGTCAACGTGACGCCTGTAGATATACTTTAGTTTAGCGATAAATTTTTCATTGTAATCATTTCTATGATTTAAAATACATACGTAGCGTGAGGAATAAAACAATCTTATATTATAAACAAATAAAATTTAGTATAAATGTGCACGCTATAGGGTTAATAATTTTTAAGCTCCAAGCATGTTATTATTAATTGAATCAATTTTATTAATCATTTTATTAATTTTAGTTTATACATGTATTCGGTGCATTGTAAAAGGATTTCATTTCTGTCGTTGGATATAGACATTTGCGATAATTGAAGTTGCTGCCAGTTCAGTAGATAGATAGCTCTTGCTAATTTATGTATAGAAATTTTTAGGTAACCTGCACGAATATGAGTGACACGGCAGCCAAAGTGTTAACTAACGTTGAGGGACACGAGCGTTTTAACGAAGCAAACACTCGAGGAGTACGCGAAAGAGTGACAGGACGATCGTAACGTCGAATATCGCGTACACGATCCTGGGATCTTGAATTGGCTCTACATAACCTCTAACCGTATAACGATCCTTTGACTATGCAAAGAGAAGGTCGTTTTAACGATCTCGCTGAAATATCAGAGAGGGGTGCTACGAGATAAATTCTGAGAAGTCGTATCGCGGTGCATTGATTCGTCGAGGACTTTTTTTACCCCCTTGCCACGGTGCTCTTTCCAGTATCCTCGCGAACTGCACTCGAATTCCTCAAGTTCCCTTCGAATCGTCACCCCCGTGACACCGCTTCGTATACGCGCGGCGAACACGTGAAGTATTGCTGAAAATAAATTGATAGAGAGTGGTATTCTCGAAGCACTTTTACTTCGCCTCTGTTTTGAATCCTTTAAAGATCATACGTTGTTAAACGAAATTTTAATATAGATTATAACGTTGTTCACAATATAGCGTCTCATTCTTACTCGAGTCGCTTGTAAATTATGTCAGTAGACATCAGTAGTAATCCTCTGATTGCTCATCAGAGCGAGCAATTCTAATTGTAAGAAATGGTGGATGTAATTTGTAGACAATGAAGCGGACGAACTCATGGACATTTAACTCTATCTATTCGAAAGGCGACCTTTTATCTTTAAAAGTTTTCAACTGCAAACTACTGAAATTGGATAGATCCGAATATACTTATTTTAGCGTTTATTTAATTCAGATGAAAACCACTGAGAGTTTTGAATACGATTATTTGCATTTGGAAATTTGCAAAGTTACTATCACTTGATTATCAGCAGTCGTGTTTCGAATGCAAAGGGTTAAGTGAACACCACTATACTTTCTTACCTTCCATTCTTAGGTCTGTAAATAATAATACTATCGCTAATATTATACTACTGTACACACACTATTAAATATACATAGGTAGTATATTACATGATAAATATATTATCGTATAACGATAATATGGATAAAGAGTTCTGAACTCTTTTACGTGGCCTAATTCCTTGAAATTGAATAAAAGGAATAAAGATCGATCACGGTGATGACTTCATTTTCTAGTCCTCCACTGTTCTTCGATCTTCTCTACAATGAAGGTCTGTCGCGTGCCCTTCCCTTGGCGATAATTCGCATAAATTCATAGGAAATGGCGATCACATTCGATCGGTTCCGTCATTGAAGCGCTACCACCGCAGAAGATCACCTTCAACTTTCGAAATTACCCGCATCTTGTGCAAATGGCACGCGTGGGTGCGTGTGGGTGTACGAACACCGTGTTATATTTATTTTTTCGTGCTTCGGGCGCAGTTAAAGGTAGCTCTCTCCATCGCTAACTTGTGCACAATTTATCACCATTGTTTGTAACAACGATTTACTAACAACGGTTACGCGATCGTATTTCCGGTATTTCGCAAATCGATAGCAATTTGCTTGTTACGCGAACGATTATTGACGTTTATTGCACTTGTGATCGATTAAACTCATTAAGACAGAGTTTTTGAATTAGTTATTTACTGCAATCGGAACATCGAATATTATGCAGATTTCTGATTAGTGGGTTGCGATATAGGTAGCATAACGGTTACGTTTGAACACGATTTTTAAGCTTTTTATGTTACGTGTATTTACTTCCTGTTTAATGTGATCAAAGATCATGTTTTTTAAGAATTTCAAATATAAGGTTATTTCGTCGTACTCTTTTAATATGTTTTTTATATCATCTCGTTAGTTGTTTAAATATTCTTCTCAAATAACGAGCTATGGAAAATACTTCTCAGAACTTTAGATTCTAAGAATTCTTCGTTTTGTCTGAAGGTATTTTTGGTGGAAAAAAAATATAAAAAATTCTTTAGCATGTTAAAAATATGATATTTAACAAGTCGATGATAAAGGAAAGTAAAATAATTGTATTAGTAGGAATTGAGAATTGATTAAATTGTTTAAAAAAAAAAAATAAGATATGTGAAAAGAAATTTGGAATATATATAGTAAGCAAAAATTTGCAAATGCGTTTATTTAATCTGTAATAATAAACTGCTTTTTAATTTTAATAAGAAGTATGAATATGCCACATACATATGTATGTACGTAGCTTTTTGTATAATTCCATCTTATCTTTCCAGGAAGCATAATCAAACACGAAATAAGACGTATTTTATGAGTGGTAGAACACTATTAGCATAAGCTTATCGTTATCTATCTATAGCTATAGTAAGCATACCATTCAAGCCTCTGCTGTTTGTGTTTCTGGTGAAAAAGAGAAAATTTATAATGTAATTTATACAAGGCTGTATAAACTTAAATATTATTTCTAATATTTAATATAATTATTATACGTACACGCTTAAATTACAGTTATGTATATTACTAAGAACCTACTAAACAAGAAGATTAGGTCTATTGAAAAAAATAAGTAGAAAATAACATAAAAGACTAAATCAGAAAACATTTCTTAGAAAAGTGAAGCTTTAAAATTCCTGAATATTTTTTCTTGGTTTTCTCTTAGCATAAGGCAATTAAGATGATTTAAAGAAACAAGACAAAACCAAAGTAAGAGGCGAGATAAAATATATCATAAAAAAGTGTTTCTTTTTTTAAATAAAAAAACAGCGAAATGTGAACCCTAAAAATAACTCAGTATCCCTTTTATGGTATTCCCTACCCTTCCATCCTGTTTACGGCTACAAAAGAGTTTCACAAAGCTGCACGGACAGGGGTAAAGCAGTGCTCGCAACCAGAAATTCAAATTTCTCTCTCAACCCTTCTCTTTCGTACGTTGCATCTGCTTCTTCCGCGAATTAAAACATTTCTGTCGGTGAGCTTTCGCCTTGTTTGAAACACGTCGCTCGAAAATCGTGGCCTCTCGCCACCGCGAGTTCGTGACTCATCGTGAACGCTGGTTTTTGTGCGTACGTTGTTGTGCCAGCTGACTTTCCAGACAGCACTCGACACGATCATAGGGGGACAGAGAACTCTCGGTTTCTATTCGCGGCAGAACGTAGGCAAAACGGAGCCGAAAACAGCTAAAAGGAAATGGGACGAAGGGTACAGGTGTGAAGCTGCGGTGAACCCTTGCTAACCCTGTGGTCGTTGGATTCACTTGAACTACTAATTTGAGCTACATATCTGATCTACTTATTGTTAGTCATTTTTTGCATAAAAGACGGTTCATACAACCGTTCAGCTGGCGATGTTACATTTCATAATTATTGTTAATTATTATTTGTGCGATGTCACTTTTATAGGTTTTGAAAAGAGATTTTATTTTATTTAAAGAATTGTTTCGAATTACTTTTATTTGTCACATGGTTACATTATACTGTAATATTTATTAAGTGCAATGTAGCTTTTTCTTCCCGTTAGGAATCGAAATGAAATTTATTTTTTTTTTTCTTGGAAATGGGTTGCGCGTTCGCAATTGCCTTTGGCGCGTGGAATTATATTAACGTTATTTTATCAGTTGAGCACTGTACCAATAGTCTTGGACTATGCGCTCTTTATTAATTGTAAGAGGCATAGATGATTCGTATGCTATTTCACTCAACTGTGAAACAGATCCTAGTGGAACTTTGATAATCTTTACAACAAAATCAGTGTTTTTATTGCAGTACCCCTAGGTTGTAGCTGCTTCTTTTCCTCCATTCATCGTCGCTCCTTAAGTAGAATACAGTGGCTAATTTATGCTTGTCTACCAGTAAAGGAAGTTATCTCATCTTAGCGTGACCGATCCCTGTACGTATAGATCAGGGTTTCTCAACTTTCTTTGGTTCATAACTCCTTTCTGGACCGCGACATTCTCTGTGGACTCCTTCCTTGTTTTTTCTATATTCTTAAAAAATTTGAATTTAAACAAAATACACATAGATATTTGTATTTAGTACTTGTTTATTTCATATAAATCAATTTATAAATGTTTAGTACAAATACATTTTATGAGACCCCTATGCTTGATAATAGGGTGCAGATTTTTCAACATTTGGTTATAGATTTGCCATTGTTGTTCGAAGATTTCCTCCACTAACTGATGCCATAGAAAACGCGTTGAAAATAACTTTTCTTTTTTTTTTCCATGGGAACAAAAATTATTTATGTTTATTTCAAATGGGTTTACTACACAGTTCGGTATACTCGTGTCTATTATATCGATAAATGGTAACTTTATGACCGCATGTAATTGCTTAGTGTTTGATATACACAAGAATATCATCATTTTCCAGTTTCACAGAAACCAAGTACCCTTATCCACAGTTATAAAATAAAACTAACTAAACAAAATAAATGTGACCCACTCATGAAGTCTCTGTTCCCCAATTCTTCCATCTTTTTTTCCATAGCTTCAACAATTTGATGTCGGGTCCCTTGGGGAACCTGTGTGGACCCCGTTGAGAAACTCTGGGTATACATAGGTACTTACACGATATGCATATTATGATGCGTGTCGCGTGCAAGAGGGCGCGCGTGCGCACGCACACATGTTCCTTCATGGTTAATCGTAAGTGCAGTTGCGCACGCGCTGTGTGCAGTTGCATTTTGCCGTGATGCAATTCAGGTCATTGACTCATCGACAGGAATATATCGGAGAAAATGGCTGGGAAAGATGAATCGGATAAGGTCCTGTGACCGTCTAACGATATTGATCGTCTTCTCCGCCACGTTGGACGCTGAGTGGCGCAGGATAAACAACTTATGATCAGAGACAAATAACGCAGAACTGCTTTCTGCGCTGCGAAACGCGCATCGATGTAGCGCAATGTGAGCTGGGAATAGCATGCTTTACGTTATGAAGCACAATTTTCGTTTTGGTTGATTAATACTTTCGAATTACAATAGATTTTCTCATATATGAACTAATAGGGAGGCAAACGTGTGCAGATGAATGAATTTTTGAATAATAGAATAATTACCTATTTTGGATTGTACTTTATTTATTTGAATGGATATTAAGAAGGTTAACAAGTTATTAAAATATTTATGTATGCCGTATCTCTTTCTTTGTTAAATTCTACAATTTTTTTAAGGTAAAGAACTATTATTAGATGACATACTGTTCGGATAATAGAACATTTGGGTACGATATTCAGATAATGGGTATTCGTATAAGAGGGGTTTCACTATATGTGCATTGCCTGTTTTTAATAAAAATTTTTAAGTGATTGTTAATCTTCAGTATCTCACAGCGAAGCGAATGAAGTATAGTCAAATATTTTTATGTTTCCTGGTAAAATTAAAATAAGCAGGTTACATTGTTCTAAAAATGTTCGCAGTACAGATTTTTGTGACGAATTCTACCGTTATTAAAAATGCAACTCGATACAGTATATTTCTCAAATTTAAAAGGGAAGGAATTCCTTGTTACTTTTATAATCGGACAACAAAATACGGCATGTTAAAGTATACAGAAGACATACTTCTTCACTGTACAGTATAAAGTCGTCGGTCGTTAACCCGTTGTAATTAACGAACTAGCCATGGTCAGACGGACCTGACTTGAAACGATCATTTCGTCGAACGAAGAAGGAGAACAAGAATCACAGATACGATCAGTTAGAATTTCCGGCCATTTGTTTGTGATCATTTCTTTCTTTTCCATTTTTCTCTCTTACTCTAGTTTCTAACCTCCTTCTGGAATCCATAATTTCCGTTCATTTTAAAGCATAAAATACAGGTGTGTACGTAAAAATCAAATTTCATTCTTGAATCGTTCAAATGTTTGTTATTAATAAAACGCTCATAATAAAACGTACTTCCGTCAAACATCAAAACAAAATGTTTCGTTAAAACAAAATGAAAGTAAGAGAGAAGAGATTCTCTGTGGTAGTACGTATCATTGATTGACTATACCTTGGATAAACCAATCACTACAAAGCAGAGGATCAAATATTACAACACGAGAACGATGGTATCCCGATAAATCGCTTTCACGTCTCATTTCCGAGCACGATGAACAGCGGTGTTTACCTTTCGTTCGGCCTCGATCCTGCCCGAAAATTATTCGGGCCACTTTTGTTGATATTTCGGTGAACAAGTTCAACTGGTTCCACCGTATCGAAAATTAATAGTGCCACCGTTCTCCGCGGGATCTCCGGCGTCGCCCCGGTAACTCGACGAGAGGAAAGTAGAAAGTTGACGGTCAGATATCGAGTTTACGAGTTTTACGCGTTAATCGTACGTGAAACGCATCGGTACACGCGATTCTCTCCCGTCGAACCGATGCATGATCGCACATTATGCGGCTCGCGTATACACCACTTACAGTACCGTTCATAAGTATTTAAGTCCATCCATCGAAAATGCCATCGGTATAAAAAAGGTTAATATAAAAGGAACATTTTATCAAAAATGATGTTACAGGTTTATTTGAAAAAACGGTTGTTTCTTTTTTTAAATTTTGTACGATTTCGAATGAAGCAAAGACAACAAAGTAGATAAATATTTATGGGCGGTACTGTACAGTAGCGGGCAAAAGTTTAAGACCAAAGGGTCAAAGAAAAAAAATTAACCCTTTGACTACGGTACACTTCGTTACACACCGATCGTATCATACGGCAGGGGGATTGTGTTACGATTTGCGTCGAGAACGGCGAATTTTTGGGAAGCGATGCATTTTTGTGAAAACATATTTCAATAATCAAAAAACAACGATGTTACAGGTTTATTTGAAAAAACGGTTGTTTCTTTTTTTAAATTTTGTACGATTTCGAATGAAGCAAAGACAACAAAGTAGATAAATATTTATGGGCGGTACTGTACAGTAGCGGGCAAAAGTTTAAGACCAAAGGGTCAAAGAAAAAAAATTAACCCTTTGACTACGGTACACTTCGTTACACACCGATCGTATCATACGGCAGGGGGATTGTGTTACGATTTGCGTCGAGAACGGCGAATTTTTGGGAAGCGATGCATTTTTGTGAAAACATATTTCAATAATCAAAAAACTGAAATTAGCATTAACTCTCCTTTAACTAAGACTTATGGGAATAAATATCTATCGATATCTATTTCGCGGTTTCTATAGGCGCCCTCCGTGTCATAAAGCCAAATTGCGTCGGGCGCCTAAAGACGCTCTCAGTATCACAAACGCAAAATTTCTAAGCGCCTATAAGCGCCCACAGTAACCAAAGAGTTAATTAATTAATAAGAAATAGTACGATAAATAAAATTCGTATTCTATGCTAATCGATAAATAGTGTTCTACCATAATGACGATAAAAATAAGTATATGAATGATATTTGCATACCATAAAACTATATTTTTTGCATTGTCCTGTCATCTTAAACTTTTGTCCGCTACTGTATATACGCTGTTGCTCCGCGAGTCATCGCTTCATCTGCCACGCGTTTATCCTTGCACGGTATAACGGTATAACATTCCGATTGCATCGATTCGAGGTTTTTCAATGTCCTGCGGGATGTAGATACAGGACAGAAATGATTAGCTTACTTCTTATTAATTTTAATGATATTGTCCTTCTGATTCGAATGTCTTTTTTAGAAATACGGATGTGGTAATAATTTTGGAATTAAAGTGAAATTAGTTGGTTCAAATATTATTCTTTCTGAGGCATTCGTAGTTAAAAGTTTTCGGATATTCAATATTTTGAGTTAAAGAGTAAAGAAGCTGCGTCAAGATTTCTTACAACACTCCTGCTGCATTTCGTAAGGTTAACCCTTTGCACTCGAGAGGCGACTCTTAGTCGTCTGACGATACTAACTTCAAAAATTTTCAAATTCGAAATATTTACTAAGATTCGCCTATATTAAACGTCATTTAGTTTAGTTAAGTGATATACTAAAATTTACATATACGACTATTTAACCTCTGAGCCTGAATAATAAACAAACTAACTAAAATCTGAAAATTTGTGAAACTATCGTTTGGTGACTGACAGTCACCTCTCGAGCGCAAAGGGTTAAGCCGGCGCCTGTCTTATCGAATTCTTTGTTCAGCAAGAAGTTTATCTTGCTGTTTATGAAGTCTCTTGATTAGTTTTCTGCTATCGGTACGCTATCAGTGCGCACTATAAGGACTTGTACAAACAATTAAGCCATCGATGCGACTCGGTGATCGGATTGATTTTGGATTAAAAATTTGTTTACTCGTTTGATGTACCATTTTTTGAATTAACCCTTTGCACTCGGCTGTCACCTCTCATGGGACATCGTAATCCTAGCACATGATAGTTTCGCAAATTTTCAGCCGTTAGTTCAGACCCGGACGTTAAATAGTCATATATGTAAATTTTAATATACGACTTAACTAAACTAAATGAAGTTTAATGTACGTGAATCATAGTAAATATTTCGAATTTAAAAATTTTTGAAGTTAGTATCGTTAAACGACTAACGGTCACCTCTCGAGTGCGAAGGGTTAAATGCAGTTGTAATAAATTAAAAATTAGCGAAAGTATGAATTTACAAATTACATTTAAAGCTATATTTAATTATTATCTTTTTAACACTTTATCTGCCTCGATAGTTCCTAAATTTAATTTAATACCGTATTAAACCTAAATATTAGAGTGACATGTTAGAAATCTGTTAAATTTTTTAAAAATTGCTTTCGTAATCAAATTTATCAATACCAATTTTATCGGCGCTGCCGATCAGTAATTTATTGAATAAATTTACATCGCGTTTAAGGGGTTATTAAACCGAAGCTTGATCATGGTTCCGCAGGGTGGGCGTGTATCCCTGATCTCGTTAGGAAGTTAAAACGACCTTGACCAGCCGGTTGATGCGCCTTTCGCGAACAATGCTATCCAATTTTCATGCATGTGTTGTTGCCGCGGCTTCGCTTTAATCTCGACACAAGGCACGTTGCACCAGTTCGGAACTGCATTTTCTGATTAGAACATCTGCTAAAAAATTTATGACAACGCGGTATACGAGTTAGCGTTGTAATATTTCCGGAATTTTGTAATACTTACGATTATTCGAGTGATTTGAACGATTAAGGTTTTATTCGTTATATTTATTTATTATAAGAAGCAAGTACAAGTATTGATGATTTCTTATTAAAATAAGTGATACTGCTTCTTTTTGTCGTAAATTGGTTGCGATCATATATGTATATATAAATTGTCGAAGTAAAAATGTCTAAAATTTTGAAATCCTTCGAATATTTATAAGTAATAACAAGATATTACTGGGGATGAGGTTATCTTTTAATTTTAAGTAATTAGAATTTGTTATCAGCGAAATAGGACTCCTAAGTAGCAATTCAAATTACCTCGCTAAGATTAGTATGATTATTCCATTTACATACATTCATGCTCCACTATCTCAGATAAGCTCAGTTGCACGATCTTTAGAATATTTCACAGTTATATAAAACTGTTCGTACGACCATGGACTGCATAATGTATCACGGAATGTATACAATTTTCATGAGAAATACCCATATGGAGATGCGCTATAAAAACATCCACGAATTAGAATTAAATCTTTTAATTACATATGCATTAGTCGGACGAAATAAGCTTATGTAAAATATAAACCAACAATAATAAAGAACAAACGTAGCGTTTCTCGTAACTGTCCATGGTAGGTAATTTTTCTTGTGCCAGCTTTTGCCATTAGAAAGATTAATTAAAATTAATGAAAAAAATTGGCGATGTTATGATTTTTTACTAATAGAAATAGTTGTTTGCAGTTTCTTATCCTTTATAAGAACATGCTCCATGCGTAACCTTAATCTTTTATGACTAGAAAACATTTCACAAATATTTGACGTTGCCTTATACCGTTTATGGAATACTTTTACGTGTGAATATCGACCAGCAACTCCAACTTATTCTCGTCATATTAGTTTTTAAGTGTCAGACTTTAAATGCTACAACGACGTGTAAATAATAATATCAAAGTCGTTCAAAGCAATCTTTGTTCATTTCAGAAGTAATATAATTTTAATCACAATGTTTATATTATTAATTATATTGGTGGTGCTTGAGAGGCACACTTCGAGCTATAAGGGTTAATATTTTGAGAATTTTTAAAAAATAATCTTTCAACATTTCTCCTTTTAAACGGACTAGTTCATTTCATATCCTACATTTCCGGCTACAGTTGGTCCAAGAGGTATCCTGTTACCCTACATATTAAATTTCGTGTAATATTATAGATTTGTAAGTGAAAATTCAAAATAACTTAAAACCCTTATACAATATAATGAAATAAACTAAAATAAGTTTTTCGTTAAAGATAAATTCTGATTTAATTCTGAATTTTACACAAATTATACTCGATACTCTAATATGGCCGGATACTTGAAAAATACAATACTGTTGCAGCCTGTGCGACAAAAGATAGCCTGCTATCACGAGGGTCAATTATTCTAATTAACCGAACGATGTATCTCTCCAAGCATCCCCATCAGGATCACTCAAATCGAATCTACTCGCTTATTACCCCCTCCCCCCCATTTCCGTTTCTCGAGCCACCCGCGTCTAAGGTGCTCCTCATCCACGGAGATGATGTTGCCCGCGACTGGCGCGCGCCTTCGGCCGCCTAGCTCTAGCCTTTACCTCGTCCAATCTTCGTTGTGTAATGCGCTTAACAACTGCACGTTAAATAGTTAACGTAGTCATCGGTGCGTGGATCGCGATCCACATACGAAACAGTGCGAAGTTCTTTCGCTGGCTCGTTCGTGGAAGTCAGCCGCCAGCCAGTCTTTCTCCGGTCTTTACTCCGGCCGTCTGTCCCTCGGTGTGCAAGTTCCTGCACTCTTAAACATTGTATCTTCCTCTTCTGCCGCTTTTTCTTCTTCGCCGTTGTCATCGTCGTCGTTCCATCCCCCGAGTTCACGTTTACGCCCGGGGAGAGAGGTACCGATCGAGCGAGGGAAACGAAAACGAGATAATAAAAGGAAAGAAAGAGAAAACGGAACACGGAAACGGTTAATAGGTCCTCGCGCGGCTTAGCACCTGAGAAAGAGAGAGAGAGATGCTCGCGTCGTTTCCGGAAATGTAATGAACCGACTGTGTCCAGAGCGCATCGGGGACTTTTGCGCGCAGCAAGCTTTCCGCCTGGATGATTTGGATACTCAGGCTCGTTTTGGTAAGGCCGTTGAACCCCGGGAAAGTTCTTCCCCGCTCGGGAAATCACGTTACAGTTTCAGAAATCGCCGGTTGCGCAACTGACCGACCGATCGTCCGTTCGTCTTCTTCTTTTTCTTATTGTTGTTGTTCTTTTTTTTTCTTTTTCATTTTTGTTTATATTGGTTTTGCCCCTTGCCCGCTATTCGCGACGATCGCCGACTATCCTCGATTGTTTGCGATTCGTTTTTGTCGCGAGAGAAAACGTGAGGGGGGAGGGGGGGACTCAGTCGTTTTTTTCGCCGTGTCGTGCGTGCCGTGTGTAGGGTGTCTGAAAAAATTGGGAATCTCGGGAACTTGGCATGGAGGTTCTGGAATGGCTTGGGGCGTTCCTACGTCGAGCCACGTGTCGCGTGTTCGATCTGATTCTGCGACTCGATCGTTTCGGAGTGGGCGAAGAATCGGGCGAAGAACGGAGTTACCGGTGCAATAGCGGTTTCAAGGAAGGTAATTGTTGGTGGACGGGTTGATTAGCCTCTTAACCAGCCAAGACGAATTAACTCGTTCGCGGTTTTGTTCTCGAAGTAACTTGGTTGTTCGTCAAATTAATCGATAAATTGTTTCTGTATTTTCTTCTTTTTTTTTTATTAAGAACGACAGTTATATCGTGGCGTATTTTTAGATAAAATATGAACAGCGAGGAAATTACGATGAAGCGTCGCTTGTGAGCGAAGTAATTAATTCGTCTTTTGTCATTTAACGGAAACAAATTGGAGAATACTCGTGGTGGAGGACCGTGCTGGTTAACAGGTTAAAGGAAACGTTCAGGTGCGAGGAAATGGAACGCTGAAAGAGGAAACAATTTACCGTGCCGGCATTGAAACATAACCATACTATGAATAGTATATTTCTGTAACCTGGTGATTTCCATTATGAAACTTAATAACGGCATGTTTGTAAACATTATATTCACACGAGGAATCGGTGTTTCGCGGATAAGTTAGAAATCCTCGGGCGTTCCACTTTTTCAGCGCTTGAGCGTACGACTGTAGTATCCTGAAAAGCTTCAATTGCTAGACAATTAACCATTCGCACGCGAAAGGCGATTCCCGGTGGCTGACTGGAACCACGTTTAAAAATGTTCAAGTGCAAAGCAGGAGAATTAAGTAACAGATATCAGAGTTCAATTAAAACTTACGTGATTTCAATAAATAATACTGAAATTTATAAATGGTGACCATTTAAACCCTTTGCATTCGGAAATTTTTAGAATTACCATCGTTTGACCATCTAGAGTTGCTTTTTGAGAGCAAAGGGTTAAGCTTTGGTGGATCTGAAACATTTGGTTGTCATTTCATAAAGAAATTGTGGTTTCACATTAAGTATATCCAGTATTCATACTTTTTGTAGTGGAATACAGCTTTGCAGTTTTTTTTTTGCGAAATCATCAAGCTTTGGGATTACTTGAAGTGTTGTGTAGCCGAGAGATTGGTTGGTATTCGTAGCTCTAATACAGTGGAATTTGTTATTATAATTACGAATAATGTTATCAATCGAATATTATATAATAACTCCGTATAAAATTAATGAAGAATAATCCATTAATTGCAATCAAACTTTTGTTACTAGTATTAGCTATAACAATTACGTTTGCGGATAAGCGATGAGAATTCTTAACAAATTCGTACTAAATGGTCGTTTTCTTCAAAACTTATATACTTTTAACTCTGCTGAGGTCTTTAGCCTGTTTTTGTCCCAAATATGATCTCATTTCACTAAAAAAATCTTATTAACTTTGAGCGATACATAGATACAGATACTGTTATCAACAATTTACTCTATCCTTTCAATTTTGCGTTAAAGAACTATTTTTCTAAGAGTTCTTTTTACTGAAATTAAAGAACGACCGGTTGAAACAAAATTTAAGTCAGACAGCATGATTAATCGAAGCTTTTATCTTTTACACGAATACATGGCATGGTTTAAACTAATGCGGTCGCCAAATCCAAACGATAAAGATAACATATCCGCAACATTTTATACGAATATCATAATTATTTATAACAAATTGAGTTCGATGATGAGAATTTGCTGTCCTCCGTGTAATCTGTTATCAGCTGGTTATCCTTATCAAAAATTGCAAATCATGAAGTGATTATAACAAACGGATTTCGCTGTATATAGGATGACCGATAAAATTGGAGCGAATTGTATTTCGTGGTTGGGTGAAGGTAGACGTCGCGTGACAAGAGCTTCGCGAACCGTTTCCCTACCTTGTTGTGCAGTTTATCTTTTGAAACTGGCCAGCATGAAAGAAAGTCCAGGAATATTTGCTGAACAGATACTGCAAATGCTTTTCTAGTTTATCGTGGCATTTCGTTTAGTTTACTCAGAGTAGATCGTTTTGAGGAACAACCTTGTGATTGTTAGGATATTCGGATTATTAATTCGTATTTCTGTAAGCATAATGATAGAAATTATTTGTTCTATCCTCTAGGTGTTATAACGCGTAATTTGTTTTAGGGTATTTTGTATATTTTTGTATATTATATATGCGTGTATATTCTCTGCATCTTTACTTAATAAAATTTCTCAGATATGCATAAAAATTCGAAATTTTATATGTAAATTTACTTTTCGGATTCTGTAATTGTAATGTTGAAGTTGATATGGCCGTGGAGTGAAAAAGGATCATTAACCCTTTGCACTCGGCTGTCCCCTTTCATGGGACATCATAATCCTAGCATATGATAGTTTCGCAAATTTTCAGATGTTAGTTCAGATTCGTAAATAGTCATATATGTAAATTTTAATATACTACTTAACTAAACTAAATGAAGTTTAATATACGTGAATCATAGTAAATATTTCAAATTTGAAAACTTTTGAAGTTAGTATCATCTCCCGAATGCAAAGGGTTAAAATGTTATTATTGAACAATTATCTATTACGTTGTTGTAAAAGTTCTGTCAGCTTTAAGCAATATATATATATATATATATTCCAATTATTTTTTGCACTTTTTATATTTTTTCTCTAACTTTGGTTAAATTTTTTCTCTGTTATCCTTTATTTGAAACAGCAAAGTGCCCTGCGTGTGACCTAAAAACTGAGAAAACTTCTGCGCTCAGCAACAACATTTCAAGGTTTCTATTATGGCCATCACTTTCTTATCACAGTTGCCGAATTTAAAAGATAAATTTATATACAGTAGCGGGCAAAAGTTTAAGACGACAGGACAATGCAAAATATAGTTTTATGGTATGCAAATATTGTTCATATACTTATTTTTATCGTCATTATGGGAGAACGCTATTTATCGATTAGCATAGAATACGAATTTTATTTGTCTCGCTATTTCTTATTAATTAATTAATTTGTTTTCTTTGACCGTTTGATCTTTTGTCCGCTACTGTATAAGATGAAACGAAATTGAATCTGACTGTACATTTCCTCAAAATATCTTAATATTTACATGCTGTTTTATAACTAAACAATTTATTTCTAATTTCATAAACTAAAATTAATTATAATTTGAAAAAAAAAGAAGCATCGAAAGAACCACTTTGTTAATTTCTAGTTGTTTCTGTTTTATAGCTAAACAATTTATTTCTGATTTCATAAGCTAAAATTAATTATAATTTGAAAAAAACAAGCATCGAAAGAACCACTTTGTTAATTTCTAGTTGTTTCTGTCTTATAGTTAAACAATTTACTTTTGATTTCATAAGTTAAAATTAATTATAATTTGAAAAAAAAAACAAGCATCGAAAGAACCACTTTGTTAATTTCTAATTGTTTCTGTTTTATAGCTAAACAATTTACTTTTGATTTCATAAGCTGAAATTAATTATAATTTGAAAAAAAAAACAAGCATCGAAAGAACCACTTTGTTAATTTCTAGCTGTTTCTGTTTTATAGCTAAACAATTTACTTTTGATTTCATAAGCTGAAATTAATTATAATTTGAAAAAAAAAACAAGCATCGAAAGAACCACTTTGTTAATTTCTAGCTGTTTCAAGCAACATATTCTATTCTAATTACATCTCCGCAACGCTTATTCTTGAATGGTGTCAACTCGGTGATAGCGACTTGTCGCTGGTATGAAATTGTTTAATATTCAGTGGCTGTCTAGCTGCCCACACCATTGTCTTTCTTTCTCTCGTGTAACGTTGGCTACGATACGTATAAGGAGCGGTGCGTGGCGATGCCAGGGACGGATTTTCGTGTCCTTTCGTTTCGTTGATCGGCTCTGCCATCGATTTTGGCAACGCGACAGCTATGCAAATTACAGAGTCGTGTTTGCTTTACACTCGCATTTCCTCCATCTTGTATTTATTTTTTTTTTTTCGATTCTTCACAAGAGGAAAACCGTCGACGAGGAAAAACTGTATTGGAGTTTTCCGTTCTCCATTATTCATGTTCGGTTTGTGAAAAATTATTTTAAACCATCGAATCGATAGGCTTTAATTAACGCGATAATTAATGTCATGGTTAACAAATTTCTGATTTTTCTTAACTTTTATATTTGTGTTAAATACTGATCATTACTGTAGTAATTTAAGCCGTTGAATTTATGATATTGATAATTATTACTACAATAAAAATATTAAATATTATGTATTTTAGTTTGAAAGTATAATTTCACTTGTTTTTCAATTGAGTTTCTAATGCTCTTTCCTTTCTTTTACTGGAATTTAACGTAATGTCAACTATCAGGTCATTAATTGAGAAAAATTCGTGCTGACCACAACTATGTGTATACATACTGTATAGTTGTTAACATAGATTTTATTCCATAAATCTGTAGCTTTAATACATGTTTCTTCTCCTTGTTTAGATTGTTTTTAAAATATATAAATTTATCTTATACGTTGCCTTTCTTTGTATTTTAAAAAGCTGTATCATTATCGCTACTATAATTAATTAATTTTAATAAATTTCAATGTTATCGTTTAATTATCCATAATTTACTTTTTTACTTATTTAATTTACTTTTGTAATAAATTTTCCCCAAATCCACCCCCCTCCCCCTAAGGCTGCCACATAAGGCTACACCATATTTGGTTTTATACCTAAATCCCCCTCCGCAGGAACGTAATTACCGCGACTGAAAAAGGTTTCCCGTTATCGTTAACCGCGAACCGATTACCAGTTTGTAACCGAATTCGATGAATTCTTCTGGTTTTGCTAGGATTTTTAGCGGCATTCCTTGGTTCGCCAATTTTTCCACCGATTGCTTCGTTCATTTCTTTAATCGTAGATCCAAGAGACGTTTTGTTGATGGTAGAACGTGTCTATTGAATTATGGACACTAACAGAATTCATTCGAAAGCATTTCGTTTGAAATTCTATGTTATTCGTAGTTTCAAACTGAAATTTTCTTCAATTATTCTGTATCGATAAATTTTTTGTGAAAGAAGATTCTACTCTGAATAAGTTGTTGTCTTATAGGATTTGTGATAGATAGTATTTTAGTAGTGTATGCCGTTGGTTATCTTTTATTTCAATTATAATTTACTTTTAATTGTAATCGTTGCATTTTGAGCTGTAATCCTGGATACCAAATATTTCGTATCGACAGAGTGCTAATTTTTTAAACGTTTTTAAATATGTATACGTACACATCTTGAGTTTATTATTTAAACCGATAACCTTCGCGTTTCTTACCAAGTTCTTCTAATTAAGTTTAAACATCGCGGAGAAGCTATTTGGACCAAGTTGCAGCTCGTTAGCAGGTGTCTGCCGACCTACTAAACTCCAGTCTCTTCGTTTAAAATGAAGTAACGCGATATTATCTCTGAAGGGAACTCTTCACAGTTCGAAAAATTCGACAATTTGTATAATTTCCTGAAATACCTCTGAGGACGATAATTAATCCGTTACCCGGCGAAACGTGCAATTCCTTTTTAAGTATCACATCGTTGGTCTTAAAACAGGAGCATTTTACAGAACACATCGCGTACAATTTTCTGATAACAGTTGAAACGTGTTTGGTAAATAAACTGGTAAATAAATGACATAAATCGCTCTTGTTATATAATTAGCTTGAAATCGTTCTTATTTTTACATTCTTCCATTCAGTTTTCATATGTTCATCCATGCGAGAATTCGAAAAATTACTTCGTTTTCTCGATTAAAAACAACGAAGATAGATGAAGAAGAATCGTGCGGAAAAAAGTTGCTCGCCTGTATCGAGCCTTAAAGTGCGTATTTATGCATAATGTTACGTATACTAGAGAATAATGATGACACAACATTATCAATGCATGTTTCGACGGTGTAATTGTGTGTTTTGGTGTGTGCTTGTACTTTATAAAAGCATTTATACATAGCACATACCGAAAACATGATTATACCGTTGAAATGCGTGATCGGATTTCCCCTAGAACCGGACACTTAACGTTTTACTTAAATGAATAAAAGAATTTAAGGATATTTTATACATTCTATATTGTATTATCTATAATTTGACAATATTAAAAAATTAATACGAAGCAACAGAACAAATAATATTGTTGCAATAGTTAACCATGATCGCATAGCGTTTTAAACCTTCAAGGATGTCGTTATTGTTCGATACTAGGTGTCGACCGGTTTTAGGGGAATTCTCCCTTTTGACAGTGTTTTGTTATTATTTCCAAATACGTGAGTATTATTTCCAATTTTACTCGGGCTATCTTCGACTCTTCGACTCAAACATGGAAATTTGGTAGTTATATGGTAATTATCATTTTTTTCATGGAAACTTGGTAAATATACCGTGATACCCACACCTTTAGGAATTTACTATGACCTTTACTGTAATCACTACGGTTTGTTTTCCTCATATTAGGTATTTTTTAAATATAATTTTCAATTTGATTTCTTCATCAAAAGTAAGTGTACCCTAACCGTTGGTAGTCATAGTGTTAAATACTCATGATATATTAACACATCGCGTACGGCGTTCTGCTCGCCAAGAAACTGAGTACAGTGTATACAAACACGTTTTTCAATTCACATTTGTAAATTCTTAAAGGTTACCATATATTTTTGGTATATTCGTTTGTTATATAAACAAATGACAAATGTGACAGACATAACAAACAGTTTAAATTATTTCGAGTCGTGGATACACGTGTATAAGAAAGTATTAAAACGAGATATCTCGTGACGTGTTAACACTAGTTAACACGTTAACACGCAATGTGTTAACACTATTCCTATCACGACCGGTCAAATGACCGTTTTTAAAATTTCGAGTAGAATTTCACGTATACAACGTAATCGAACCGCCTTTAAATTTTATACTTTTCCTCAAATAAACCTGTAATACATTTTTCAATATTCACTTCTTTTTTCATTGTTTAGTTTCTGAGAAAAATTTGTTGTCTGTGTTACGTGGGAATGTCGCGATAGGAATAGGTATACGTGAAGTGTCGGTAGGAATAGTGTTAAATAAACGCTCAAATATATTTAAATTTCGAGTTTTATCCTTTACATCATTATGCTATGGGTTATAGTATACTATGTCGTGTTTAACGTAGCAAACATATAAAAGTATCAAAGCATGGCTGGTACAAATGATCCTTAATTCGTGCATCATTCGTTGAACTGTTTGCGAGCCCCAACGGAGGCGCACACCGACGGACGTTAAACGACTCGGTGAACAATGTTCCTCGCTAAGGAAGGCTCTTTCCGTGGCCGGTGTACATAATTTTAATCTCCGCGGTTACGAGGGAAGCCTCAGATTACGAAGCTGCGTGCATTAGCTAAACGTGCAACGTGAAACAGGTAACTGACCTACACAGGCGATGCCGAGGCATGAAAGTTGCGCGCGCGCGCACGCCACGGTCAACGTACCCGGGAATTTCTAGCAGAGGCGATCTCGGTTTCGTGTACAGATCTGTTCTTCTAACGAATAGTTTTTCTTCGTAATGGCAGTTCTGAGGGAATCTTCGGTGACCCTCGTTTCCTGTTGTCCGGAAGAGAATGGTGTGATTGGTCTGGCATGGCGATAAAACGCGACTGATGGTCACCAGATTAGGCGAAGCGTTCTTGGCGCAGAGCTTGTTAACATTAGAACTACCAGAGCAGTCAAAATGACCAATTGATGATTATTCATAGCAACCTTATAAATTCACTTTACCAAGTTTTCAAAATTTACTATGATTTTCTGCAAAAGGTATAAATAAAGATCTCTTTTCTATGTGTGCGGCATTTATTTAATTTGATTTCTTCTATGCAAATGAGCACGCTTTAACCCTTTGCACTCGATAGGTGACTGTTAGTCGTTTAATGATACTAACTTCAAAAATTTTCAAATTTGGAATATTTATTAAAATTCGTCTATATTATACGTCATTTATTTTAGTGAAGTTATATATTGAAACTTACATTTATGATTATTCTTTTCATGAAATTTTCGATTTGATCTCTTCCATACAAATAAGTACACTATGATTGTCGAAGGTTCTAGTGCTAAAGGTGCACCAATGCGAATGCGAGAAGAGCGTTTATTGTGGCGTTTTATTTGACACTTCAGTATTTTATACGAATTGAAGTTCTTTGTACAATCCTGTTTCAATAAACGAAGCCCCGTTATTCTGAACTATCAAATTCGACTGAATAGGACATCAAAAAATGAACAAAGTTGGAAAACATACATCTGATTTTAAATTGAATCTTTGAAGCTTAATCTGGTTTTATTTTTGACCCGTTTGGGCATCTTATTTATTTTACTTATCAAGGAACGCGAAGATAAGATTTGTCTGATGCAGTACTCGCTCGTGCTGCGATTGGGAACAGTCAGGTAGTGTAATTTCATATAAAACTTTCACAGCTGCAGTTTTAGGTATTGCTGTACCGATTGTACAAATTGGATTACATTCTTCTTGAATAAAAAAAATTAAAGACTCTAATTGGCTTGACATTTTAACTGTCAAAAATGTTGTATTCAACAATTTCATAATAATGTTTCTTCGGCTTAATTTAATTTTCATAATCAAGTGAAAAACTCAGTTTGTTACAAAAATACTGTACTCACATTTTTGCAATAATTTTTCTTCCAATTCATCGTATAAGATAGAATGCTCGTTAAATATTCGTCAACGAAGACGAAGTTGATCACAAATTGCAATAAAGTCGAATCTGATCGAACTTCAACCAATATCCAAATTTTTTTATCAAGAAATTTTCCAAATATTTGATCCTCATTTACCGAATAAATGGAAACATTTGAAGCGTTACACGTATAATAATTCCCGAACATCGTTATTCGTTTATAATTTCTCGAGTAAGCGTTAATAAATCTTTCGAAATGTATCGAGAACAGATGGCCACCATCTTCTACGATACTGCTCGTGTATACTTAATGCTCGCTAAGTACATGCTCCTTTGTTTATTGGCAATAAATGTGATGTAGGAAGCCAGCCATTGGTCGTATGCACCAAGCTGAATAAACTGCTAACATATTATGTTTCACGTGTGTGCATTTATGTGCACGCTCGCCATCGCTTATAATTATTATTCGAACGACTGCAACAGTAGATGGTCGTCACTTAGATTTATTGTAGGCGTTACATAGGACAGCGTTACTATAAAACCAGTGTTAATTGTTCTTATGAAAAGATATTTGCGTTAACAATAGAACCGGTTAGCTACTTCGTTTCTATAATAAAATCGAGGTGAACCATAAAATTGCTAGTGATTAAACAATTTTTAAATATTTTACGAACTTTCTTTTTAAGTGGCGAATGGTTAACGTTGCTAGGATAATTTTTGATGTTTTATTATTTGTAAAATATTGAAACATTGCAGTTTTAACACTATTCCTACCGACACTTCACGTATACCTATTCCTACCGCGACATTCCCACGTAAGACAGACTACAAATTTTTCTCAAAAAATAAACAATGAAAAAAGAAGTGAATATTGAAAAATGTATTATAAGTTTATTTGAGGAAAATTCTAAAATTTAAAGGCGATTCAATTACGTTGTATCTATGAAATTCTAATCGAAATTTAAAAAACGGTCATTTGACTAGTTGTGGTAGGAATAGTGTTAAAGACCAGAAAAGTGAAAGTGTGGGTCGACTAGACGAAAGCCCATTGGAAAACAACCATTGGCGACAAACAATTCACCGATGGGTCGACAATATTTAGCGAGTGCGGGGTGAAAAGAGGAAAAGGCCTATAAGGGTTTCTTCGAAAGAGGAAAAGGACCAGTGTTGAATAGAAAACCGAGTTGTGGAGTCATAAAAAGAGTTGAGGATTAAATGTAGAGTCGCATAGCAGAGTTGAATTATTATAGAATTTACTATATACTTTACTGTATACTTTTGCCATTAATCATGCCAATAATAATAAATAATCGTAAGAACCTTTTTTTCTGCAATATTTATACAGATGATATTCACAAAATGTACAGGCAGCCGTTTAAGAAATTTTATGTCTATGACTGTTGGTTATATTTAATATCTTTCCGAGGAGAAAGTTCGTTTAATTTTTCGCCAAGGCTTGTTTATTTCGAAGAACGAGCACACGTATAAAAGTGTTTGGAAAACTGTTATTGAAGTTTCAGTGAGATCCAAGGATTTTCTAAATGAAAACGAGTCGAATGATAAGTAATCGGGATTGATGAACGTTCGTTTAATTTAATTTATTAACCATTTAATTGTAAATAAGCGCGGACGCTGGTTCGATTAATTTCTATCCGAAGGATAAAGTATAATTAGCGCTAAAGAACATATTGCAAAGTTATGTGAATTATAGATGGATTGCATTATTTATTACTCTGAAACTTTCGTTGTTCAGTGAAATGAACGAACGGTGGTTAACAATTTTTGTTCCCGTGGAAGATAAATTGCCCTAACGATTGTTTATTACTAAGAAAATAATTGTAACAATCAATTATTGGCAAGAGGTTATTAAAAATTGATCCCTTGAACTCCATATTTAATCATAGCTGAAGACATCTTCGAAATTTCAATTTAGCCAACCGAACGGGGAAATCTCCCACTTTTTCCTCGACAAAGCGCCTATTTACTTTTGTTATTAATTAGTCTTGAACCAGTGTTGAATTGATTAAAAAGTATACTTTGGAAAAGCAGGAACTGCATTCGATGATTACATATTGAAAAAATTGTTCCTCTTTGTGTATCATTATCACTAGAACTACCAGAGCAGTCAAAATAACCAATTGCTGATTATTCATAGCAGCCTTATAAATTCACTATGGTAAAGCTTTCAAAATTTACTATGATTTTCTGCAGAAAGTATAAATAAAGATTTGTTTTCTATGTATTCAATATCTTTTCATGTAATTTTCAATTTGATCTCTTCCATGCAAATAAGTACACTATAATTGTCGGTAGTTATAGTGTCAGTTGTATGCAGAATGACTGGTCACATATTAATTGAACTCCCTGAAGGATTAATTAGATCGTTTGGATGATCGATTGTGCACATATACATAAAATGTTCGATATATAATACTGTCGACGATTTATGGCTCGTATATGCTCTTCAAATGGACCGTTTGCAATTTTTATGCGTGCAGAAAGCCGTTGAGAAGAATCTGGGGATTTTCTGGAGTGGAAAATTCAGAGATACGATATTTTTATCCGAATTCCATTCCCTCCGTTTTTCCAGTATAGGTGGGCGAATGCTTGAAATTCGATTCGTGAACACATGTACAGATTTCTTGTATTTCCTGGTGAAACTGGGACGTATACTTAGTATTCTTTTTCTCTAACTTTTTAGACTTCAGTTTTAATTTTCGTTAAAACGTCTAGTTTATGTAATTTCTAAATAAAATACTTAATCAGTATAACTTTACGATACCAAGATTTTTTATTGTTCATTTTTCAGTTATTTGTAAACATTTAAATAATTCTGTGCTGTTCCGTGGGTCCATGTACGCAGTAAACGAGCATTTTACCAGTTATGGGTTAAATATCTTTTTTTTAGGTAAAACGCTTTGTATACTACATTCTTCGTATGCACAGAGAAGGGGTTAAAAATATGATCTCGTATGATTCGATTACATCAGAATGAAAAATTGTTTACGAATATGATTCACTCGATCGATAGATTAACGCATTTATCACCCGTTGTTTGATAAAACGTCATGGTTGAATCAAACATAGCGTTCTTCTGTTCCAATATGGCTCGTCGAACAATTTCGATCGATCGCAATAAAATTTTCTGTTTCGAATTTCGATGCTGATGTCCGATAATGATGGTCGTGTGACACGAACGTGTTTCTTATTATACATTCTGTTTTACAGACGGTAAGAGACTGCAGTGATTTATGGATGTGAACTAATAGCGTAGAGATTGAGAGCTTTCTATTACGGAAGAAGATTGAGCGGGGGGAATAATGTTTTTTAATAGCGTTTCACGATCGATGTTCAGTTCGAGCTGACTGGTAATTGTACGAAAGTTTTTGTGGTCGACCGAAAATGATTTATCGTCTGTACTATTTTTGAACCAGTTTCTGTCTTGGACGATTACAGTAGTGAAATTTTAATGCACGATAAAACATCTTTCTTTGTTATAACACAATTTTTATTTTATTGAAGTACGATCTCTAAATATAGATCACATGAAAGAAACGCGAAAGCTACGAAAAAGTTATCGAAGATCACTATACATACAGTCGCAGACAAAACATAGGTATAATTTAGAAAGAAAATAAATTTTAATTTTTTCACCAACATGTTGAAAGAGTTCTGCAGCGAAATACATGTCATTTAATAGCAAATTTTTCGGGCTACAAAACCCATGAATTTATTTTTGGGGAAACTTACAAGCAACAATTCTAACAGTTATTAATCAACATTCACTTATTTTCCAATCGGACAAAACATAGGCATAATTGGTTCATAATTATTTTTTTCTTCTTAAACGTTTTATCCGCGACTGTATATAGTACATATGAAGATGGTACATATTTTGTATTGATCATATGGTAAATTTACATTGAAAATAACATTAAACTTTGCGTAGAAACGTATAAAATTTTATTTATTTCCTATAAAAAACATTCATCGTTTATTTGTTATTTAGTGCTATAGATAGTGTACAATTTTATAATGGTTTTATAAATTGTGAAACAACAAAAGATCTGTGAAAAGCATTCGATATATTAAACTGAAAAGAAAATAGAGGTCAGTATGCTGGTCAATGATTTGGAATACTTGCTCGCTTACAACTTGTTATTACAGTATGATTCATAATCGTTCGTGATTCACGCAAAGGTTATTCTACTTTGTATTACCAAACGTTTCTCGGTATGAGGATAACGTTGAACAGTTATATAATTCGCAATGGAAAAACGCGTTTATGAATTTCAATAAGAAAATAATATTTAGATCACAGTTATTTACGCGATGTTACCGAAGATAGATGTATAAGTAAATTTCCTCGATGACGAACAACGTGTGTGCAATTTCGGGACGATGGGTGATGCTGTCGTGGCGACAGGAAGTCAGAAGTTTGTTTGATCGAACGACAGCATCCTGGCAAAGAAGCTGGGTCTGTCAATCCTTTTTGTCCCTCGGTTCTTTTTTCCTTTTTATCCCCTTTCTGTTTCTTCTTCACCTCTTTCGTGTTTTCACTGAATCGGCTAGCACCGGGTGTTGCGTTCGTCTTCGAACAATTGTGACGGAAGTTCTTGTTTTTATCTTCGACGTCGAACTTCTTTGGAAAATCGAAGATTCTGGATACAGTATTTCAATGGTATTATCGTTCGCTCGTTTTCATTCGTAACCTCTGTTTGGAGATTCAAATGTTTGTCAGAATGGTAGTTGAAAAAATTGCGTAGGTTTTAGTTAGGAAATTGTAACGTATTTCTTTATTAATTTATTTTAAAATACAGATTGATAAGAATTTGGCGTTTAATTGATTATTAAAATTGTACACTTTGAAGTTTCCAGTAACAATTTAATATTAATGTATGATTGATAATTTATCTAAGATAATTTGTAACACGAATTGTTTTGATGACGAATAATGGTACAGCAGTAATTCGTAACATGTAATTGGTAACGTAATAATCTATTATGTGATACAACAATAATAACCTTCTTAATGCAGTAATACAGTAATAATCAACAAAAAAGTAACAGTATTCGAGATAATTCGTAATGTTATTATTTACAGTTAGTAATACACTCGATGCGTTTGGTAATTTGCGAACGATTCTCTGCTGTTTTGTCATTCGTGGTATTTTCTCAAGAGAGATCGCATTGCATTCCAGAAATGAATGACGGACAAGGAAATTGAGAGAGCTGAGCTATTTCTATCTTTTTGTGCGTCAATTTCAACTACATTGTGAACCGTACTCCTAAAAGAAAACGGCTTGCAAGAAATTATGCGACCTCGTTAGAGAATAACGTGGAAGCTATTTTTGAACCGAAACACACCTATTCTGCGATGTAGGTATGGTTCACTGCTCGTAACCCTTAAATAAATGAACGTGCTACTATCATACTGTGCCTTAGAAAATGTCGCAGTTTCCTACTTATTTTAATTTTTTATTTAAATAAATGAACATGCTATTATCATACTATGCCTTAGAAAATGTCGCAGTTTCCTACTTATTTTAATTTTTTGTTTAAATAAATGAACGTGCTACTATCATACTATGTTTTAGAAAATGTCACAGTTTCCTACTTATTTTAATTTTTTATTTAAATAAATGAACATGCTACTATCATATTATGCCTTAGAAAATGTCGCAGTTTTCTATTTATTTTAATCTTTTGTTTAAATAAATGAACATGCTACTATCATACTATATCTTAGAAAATGTCACAGTTTCCTATTTATTTTAATTTTTTATTTAAATAAATGAACATGCTATTATCATATTATGGCTTAAAAAATGTTGCAGTTTCCTATTTATTTTAATCTTTTGTTTAAATAAATGAACATGCTACTATCATATTATGCCTTAGAAAATGTCGCAGTTTCCTATTTATTTTAATTTTTTGTTTAAATAAATGAACGTGCTACTATCATACTATGTCTTAGAAAATGTCGCAGTTTCCTATTTATTTTAATCTTTTGTTTAAAAAAAAAAATATCATACATTAACATTTTACTTATCGAAAGCCTTATTAATCCTAAGTTGATTGAAAAAGAAGTATGTTCACGTTATGACCTCACTTTATTTGTTACTTTTCTTTTACCAGAACATATTTTAAGATATTCCAATTATACTTCAAAATCTTTTGAATTTAACATCACTGTTATTTTTTAAACAGCATCCGAAGTTTGAACTAGTTTTAAATTAAGTGTGACGATCGAAGGTTAATAACCTTTCCGTTGGCAACACTTATTAATCAGCTGTCTGAAATTTTTGTGTTAAACGAAAGAGAATATTTGCAACGAGTAGCTTTAAAACTGTTGTCATTTAAAAGTAATCGTGTTCTACCACTCAATGGAAAAAATTGACAAGTCCAGTCTATTTTTAATCGCGAATTTTTCGGTTCAGGATAATTATGCTAGACCGATCATCATTTTAATACATAGGGTAGGAAATGATCTTAAACGAAGAAGTGATTGGCTACGGTCCATAAACTCAAGATTTTTACGTTGTATATGTGAAATTCTAATCGAAACTTTAAAAACGGTCATTTGACCGGTCGTGGTAGGAATAGCGTTAAAAAGTGGAGTAAAGTTTGACGAGAAAACACTGTTCTCGGAGGTGGCATGTTTATGAAGCTCGCGTGGCATGCACCGCACAGTGGCACAAATTTCACGGTGCTTTAAATCAAGCCGCGCCTTTGTTTATCGAGACTAGCCAAGCGGGAATACATTTCGTCGTGGCCGGTCCGAAACGCGACACCATGGTAATCGCATCTTTACTGTCCCCTTACGGATAAGGTTATGTCGCGATTAGGGTTGCCTTTATTGCCAGGCCTCGCCTAAGCGGGCCGCGGCAAGTAGCTCGATAAATTTTCGCGCCCGTTCTCTTCAGGGAAAGAGACAGCGAGATTTCACGTCTCCACAGGTGTGTACAGCCGGTTCCAATGATTCCAACGCGGGTAATAAAGGTAAACCAGTTTCCTCTAGTAGTGGTCCCGATTGCTTTCAGTCTGCTGGAGAAGAGTGTGTTTTAGGCTCTTCTCTGGTAATCTCTATTTAACGTAACGTTTTATGAACCGGACGTGGTGAAATTAACTATTAGCTAGAAGTGTCAACAATTACAGTTCACTTATTTGTATGGAAGAAGTTGAAAATTGTTTGAAGAACATACCTTAAAAAGCCAGGTTGGGGGGATGAATAATTATTTAGATGGATGTATTGTATTTATTAATATAATAGATTATGAATAATAAAGGGAGGAATATAAAAATTTACAGTAATATGTTAAGATTTAAAAGAATTATTAATATATTCCATTAATCTTTTTTTTATATTCTATTAATATTTTATTAATTTTTTATTAAACTTTGTTTATACATATGTCGTTGTTTATACTTTATTTGTATTATATTGGAGCATGTCTACGAGAGTTGTCTGAAAAATTATGAGTCAGTTGTATCGATTATTTTAACTGTTCTAATGTTAGTTTTACTCTTTTCAGTGATTTTTTGAACCACTAGTGCGAGGCAAAAGGGACACAGTAATGTCTAAGTTGAAATGAACAGAAATTTAGTAGCAACGAGAAAGTTAAAATAATTATTGTATTATATAATTTAATTGAATTTTTAAAATCAATTTAATTATTAACAATAATTACCCTCTTTTTGGATTCAATTAATATAATTCTATAATTATAAAAATTAATTTTTAAAATATTCAATTTAAATAACCTATTATTAATTCTAATATTAAAGTACAAATTAGAATAAAAGAAAAATAAAATTGTTAAATTTACATAGATATTATTTATGATATTTAAGTATATAATTATTGGAATTAATAAAACAATTTCTACAATTAATCGTACTGAAAAGATTGTTGTAAGCGTTATAAAATTGGGATCGATGTATTTATCATAAATGTTTAGAACTTAAAAATTTCACTCAGCACAGTTGCGTTAAAGAGGCACCGTGTTTTGTAATTTTCTTGATGTTTTGTAGATTAAGCCGTGCCTTCGAGTTACTCCTTTTGCAAATTATTAAAATGGATGTTGGCACCCTCGTCACAGCCCTCTTAAATGTGCGTCTGTGCGTCCTTTCGGCGTACAATCATCGCTGAACGTTTAGAGTGCATCTTGACATGAATCCGTATGAAAGAGCTTGCGCGTTTTAGGACAGATTTCGTCAGTTTCAAAATTATTAAAGCTGACATCCGCTTTCAGTCGAAGCAAGTTTCCCTTTTACTTTATCCCTGGCAAGCTTAAAATTTCTTTCGTGTCCGGTTTTTCAACATTTTGTCGTGATGCTATATAAATTTTTAAATAATACAAACTTGATAATTTTTAAGTAGTTCTACCTTTTAGTTATAAGATAATTTTTATTTTAATTCGAATGAACAATTTCTATTTTAAATTCATATTTTCGCTTTTTGCAATTTGAACCATTTTCATGCGATTCAATTAACTTAAGATAACTTCTTTTAAATGTTAGGCTTAAAACAGGTTTATGATCACCAGCGCATATATTTCAGCACAGACAGATTTTGTTAATAATTTTATTTTTGTGATTCGGAATACTTTTAGAAGTGCTGTTTATTTTCACACAGTTCAAAGTCAACATCGTTTTGTAATTATACTTGAGAGTAGAAAGTGTAAATTTTCAATAAACATCGCAAATGAGGCGTGAAATAACAAACCTCATTTTCGTCTGTTTAAATAACACTTCTACTCTTCGCCGCACTTTACACTGTTTGATGATCAATGCACAGTGGGTCACTGAACATCTCCGTTGATGTTATGGTGCAAAGAAGTACGATAAATATTTTATTTTCAAACTCTCGAATTTAATATTTGAAATATCTGAAAGAGAATGCTAAATAGAGCTTAAAAATATCGGATGAAATGCAAAATGAATTTTGCAGATATTCCAGAAAACGCGAATAAGATTTAAAAGAATATTTAGCAATATAAAAATGTCCTAAATACGTGAAAGGAGAGAATCCGAAATAAAAAGTTTCAAAAAAGAGTAAAATGTTAAAAATTTACATAATCAATATTGATTTCACAATTTTTAATGTTCAAATTTATGATATCAGTGTTGATTTTATAATAAACGAATATAAAAGATGAAGAATGTCATGTAAATATTTCAAATTTTTCCATTTTAAGTTTTGTTTGACTTGGAACATCCTGCAGGACAATTCCTTGTGGGAAGTATCTTTGGTCCAAGAAACATTAATCCATTTGCAACCCATGATGCACTGCCACGTCGAAACTCGAGCTAGGCCATTTTCATGGATAACATAGTTTGATTTGAGTTCAGATCGATCGGTTTCTATCTGTAAGAAAATTGTAAATTTTTGTGTACGCAAGGACTAAAGTTTAGAAATATTTTTAAGTTATATAATTAATTTAAAATCGTAAATTATCATAGCGAAAAAGTGCATTCAATTTAGAATTTAATTATTTATATCTCTATGTAATAACGATTTTTATTAGCCGAGGGAAGGTTGAGAGCCACTATTTTACGGTTTTGGCCAGTTCACGTGACACCGTTGCGAACGGGCATTCTGAACATTACCGTTAATTACAGGATATATTGAAGTAAAAAGTGTCCCATCGAATGATTAAAAAGTTTTATTAGAACGTCGAAAATAAAAGATTAATTTCTATGAAATTGTGGTATTCCTGGTAGCGGAAATGAGTGCAACACACGAGGGATTTTTAAGAGAAGAGTCTTGATAGAATTTTATATAAATATCTCTTAATTAAAGTTATTCATTAGATATTAATTAAAAGTTATATTATTAATCAAAATAAATTATTAATTATTTAATATTGTTGGGTTTTTAACACTTTAATAATAATAATAATACATACATACATACATACATACATACATACACTCTATAATTATTCTAAACATTACTTAATTATAATAACCATTACTAATTCACTACATCTATTCATATGCACGGATCTGGGTGAACTGCCGGTGCCGAAACATGTGCGGTACAACCACGCTGTTCTATTGTTTCTACATTTCCCCTTCTTTCATTCGCACACACATACACACACTACACTCACACTCAGTGTTTCATCTCTATCAAATATTAATCAAAAAGTTACAAACAACACTTGGAAAAAAGCATTGTTTTATTAAGAATAGATCTTACGTTAGGAAAGTATTCACACAAAGGAGAACTGACCATCTGCTATGTGCACGTTGTCGGCGCGGCACTTCGTATGGCGGGAGTGTCGCGGCGGAAAGAGCGCTCGTACCAAAAGGGTTAAACGTCCAGAGCTTCGTGTCCAACAAAACACGATGACGTAGTCTCGTTATGGACACGCTTTGTCGCGGGGATCGTCAAACTGAAACCGGCGTGTTGTCTCGATGCGATCGATCAATCCTGATTCTCTCTGCCCTCCTTCTCACTGTTTGTCTGTCTGTCTCGTTCCCTCTGTCACGTTTATTAACGTCGCGCGCCGTGTCGTATAACTAGTTGTTAACGATGACACGGGCTTCTTTTTATAGACGAGCACAAACACGCGCACACGCGTGCTCGTTTTCAACCGCGCTTTAACGCTTCTGCGTGATGCAAATGCAGCCTGTGCACCCGGGGGCGGAAACATCAACGCCGCAGACGTTGTCTGCAACAGAGCTCCTGTCGCCTCGAGCCAAACTTATTTCCCTATTTCTCGCAACGCACCAGCATGTTTGATTTGAATAAAAAGTCGAGCGTTCGAATTTTTCACCGTTTACGGAGGCTTTTTGGGGAATCACTTCCGGTTGCTGGGTTTCACCTCTCTGGAAATTGATCGTCGTCGTATGAAGCAGAGATGGAAGAATTATTGTGTAATACGATAGAGTAAATACAGGCGCCCCTCGATTTTCGCATATTCTACTTTCGCACAATTCGCTATTTCGCACATTTTTAAAAATTCAACTTTCATTATAATTGTTGGTAGTTTTAATGCTAAAGGTGCATTAACATTAGAACTACCAGAGCAGTCAAAATGACCAATTGATGATTATTCATAGCAACCTTATAAATTCATTATACCAAGCTTTCAAAATTTACTATGATTTTCTGCAGAAGGTATAAATAAAGATTTCTTTTCTATGTATTTGGCATTTTTTAAATTTGATTTCTTCTATGCAAATAAGCACGCTTTAACCCTTTGCACTCGATAGGTGACTGTTAGTCGTTTAATGATACTATCTTCAAAAATTTTCAAATTCGGAATATTTACTAAAATTCGCCTGTATTATACGTCATTTAGTTTAGTGAAGTCATATATTGAAACTTACATTTATGATTATTCTTTTCATGAAATTTTGAATTTGATATCTTCCATACAAATAAGTACACTATGATTGTCGGAGGTTCTAGTGCTAAAGGTGCATTAACACTAGAACTACCAAAGCAGTTAAAATAACCAATTGGTGATTGCTCATAGCAGCCTTATAAATTCATTTTGGTAAACCTTCCAAAGTTTATTATGATTTTCTGCAGAAAGTATAAATAAAGATTTGTTTCCTATATATTCTGTATCCTTTCATGTAATTTTCAATTTGATCTCTTCTATACAAATAAGTTCACTATAATTAACAGTAGTTCTAGTGTTAAACCTTTGCGGACGGATGTCCTACTCTGAGAGGACATCGGGATTCGAGCAGATTACTGGGCTGCCCCCTCTCAGGGGACATCAGACTACAATGTTGTTCCGATCAATACTTTAAAACACAGTTTTTAGTGCATATTTTTGTACATCCCCCTACTTTTGAATATTCAACATTCGCACACACTTTCAGGAACCAATCGTGGGCGAAAGTCGAGGGGTGCCTGTAATTTGTTTTACAGATGTAGGGGTTGGATGGTAATAAGAAAGACGAAGAAAAGGATAGGTCGGAGTAATTCAAAGAAAAATAATCGGAAATAACTGCAGTAATAATAATAGAAAAGGCGATGTAACAATTTAATGATCGCTATAGCGAGTAGAAGTAACTATAATAAATTAATTTGAGTAACGAAGCCGCTACACAGTGTCGAATCTTTACAACGATGGGTCATAAAGGGTTGATGGGTACCTATAATTTCGAAATTTTCAAACTTTTCTAAAATTAGTGTCTTGATCGATATCAAACCTCAACAGGGTTACGCGATCGCGAACAATCGATGCGTTTGACGATCTGTCTATGACGCGTATATTTATTTCCGGTGATTGTACAGATCGTTATTCCACTCGAATAATCACGATTGTGTAAGAAAAGCGAGGCACTTGTTTGTCGAACGCGTTCTCGGCTACCGTTTGCACTCGAGGATTCTTTTTTTTTTTTACTGCCGCTCCATATTCTCCGTTCATACATGCCTTTGCTCGGAATGCAATCTTGCGAAGACTCAAGGATCGTTCGCTCATTTCTTTTTCTCGCTGCAATCTCTCGACTGGAAATTAATTTTTGCTGCTCTTAGATGAGCGGAGAAGTTTTGTCATCTCGGATTCATACACGAGTATATGAAGTATATAGCTCTGTTTTGTTGAATCAATTGCGATGGAAGCTTGTAAGATAATTGTAGAATCATATAAATGCCCTTCCATCTTCTTCCTTTTTTATCGAACTATAAAACCCTATACGGGGTTATTAAGTGGCATGCACATTGCTATGCAGGTGTCAACATTACGCTATTTCATGTATCATACATTTATATAAGATACAAAAGACTTAGTACTAATCTTATGACTAAATACAGTTATAAGTATGATCGGTGACTTGCTAGAAATTTATATATCTTTAACACGTTGAACGCCACATCACCCATATCTGGGTGACGGCTATGTTTCTTGTAAACGGTTGACACTTTTCTAATTAAAACAAGATTTTGGAGGTAATTTATGCTAATTTTATTTGTAACACAATTATGATAAGTATATACGATATAAAGTAACAATAAATTATAAAGTAAATATAACATTGCGCTGTTTACAGTCTGAGTCTCGGGTTTGGGTCCTGGTAGAAACTCCACCGATTTACGATTGGGCGTTCAACGTGTTAACAGTAGTCTAGTGGCTGGTAATAATATATAAATTCTACATAAACAATAGTTAAAAGTATCGAAAACAGTTATAACGGTTCTTGTCGTTTAACACAAACAGAAATTTTTCGTTCGCTTTAGTATGTACAGGTGACCCTCGTATAACGCGGGTATCAGAAAGAAAACAGGTTACCAAGCTGTTTTAATTATTAACACGGTGCAAAGGACCAACAAAATATTATAGTCTATAATTCATGAAACATCGAATACGGAAGAATTCGAAGGATTTAACCTTTTCCCACGATTCGCTTACCTCCATCGTATTTTTTGCCATTTCGTTCGCTATCAACCTTCGCGACTGAAATTTCTGCCCCTGCAGCGATATCTCGCGCGAATCTCGTTGAAATTTTATGGTCGGTGATATGCACTTTCACGGTTTATTTAGCAGCCTCGCTGGTTCGGATAAAGCTGATAACTTCTGGAGGATTGCTACTTGTATCTTGTTGGATCGTGCCACGCCTACGTCGATCACGTTTGATTCGTGTTGAAAATAACACCTGATGGTGATCGACAGAGGCCTGGTTCATCGAGCCTGTCACGTTTTCGGTACGAACGTTTCTAACGAAACATCGTTTATTTACCGTACCTGTTGCGATCTCTCGCATCAGAATTCTTTCGATGGATCTTCTTGCACCTTTCACTTTTGATAGAACAAATGATAAGTCTGTAGAGGGTACGAGAAACGCGCATTTGCGTATATACTCGAGCTCCACTGTGCTCGAACAAACTTCTGGCGTTCGGTTAATCGAACCCTAGTGTGTAAAATCTACTTTGCGTCGACGCGAACTTTTATCCAATTGAACGGGAAAGAATTTTGTTATTCTGATTTTAGTTAGCGTTCGCGATTAATACTGTAATCTTATTTAGTGCTTCTTTAATTGAACTCTGGCAGCTGGAATCCACTTACGCGGTCGTGAGCTTTTTAACACTATTCCTACCACAACCGGTCAAATGACCGTTTTTAAAATTTCGATTAGAATTTCATAGACAAAACATAATTGAATAGCCTTTAAGCTTTAGACTTTTTCTCAAATATTCGTGTAATAAAATTTTTTAATATTCACTTTTCTTTTCATTGGTTACTTTCTGAGAAAAATTTTTAGTCTGCCTTACGTGGGAATGTCGTGGTAAGAATAGGTATACGTGAATTGTCGGTAGAAATAGTGTTAAACGAATAAAACGAGCTGTTATACGAACAAATATTACCGTATTTGTATTTATAAATTTAACGTGGTGAATTACACATGTGATATAAAATTCTGTTAGATTTTAAGAAAATGTACCGTTAACTAAACATCGTCACGGAAGCGTAATTTATTGAAATTTAATCGTAGCTAATGGATTTCTTCTCTTCGACGGGGTTCGTTTGCCAACACATACTTTTTCGTTGTTAATTGTCACCGGCGGACATATTAATTGATTACTTTGATACTGCGACACGTGCGAAAGAAAAGTTACGCGAAGCTCGTGTTTAAAGTACGTTTAATCAAGCGTAATGTAACATTGCGCTAACAGTATTGTTTGATAAATGTTGAGAAAAACAAAGAGAAAAACGTAATTAATTATGCTGCTTCCATGTGCGTTGAAAAAGTGTTAAATTATTGGATACTTTTTAAAATTAACACGAAATTCCTTAAAGTGTTTCGGATTTCTTGTTACACGATGAAGCTTAAGAACATTGATTTTAAAGCTTGAAACTTCGAAATCTCTATTTAGTTTCTGAAAACCTCTTATCTTTCGTGATATGTTATTATTTTTCAAAATTCGTAGGCAATTGATAAAAACGAATTGTAGCAAAACAAACATGGATCACAATGAATCCAAGCGTAGAATTTGTCTACAGACGTATAAACGAAATGGTTAAGTTTAACATTGAAAGGAATCCCAGAATTTTAAACGAAAACATTTATTTAGTGAAGTGCTACGCGTGATGCTAGAAATTTAATTATTATCAGCAATTTCTAATGGCCATGTATGCGTCATTTTTATATCAGCATTAGAAACTTCCTCGTTCCACATTCATTTGCATAGCACGAGCGCCTCCGCTACCTTGGGCGGCCACTCCTAACTTCTGCAAGCCTCCAGGTTTCTGCATTCTCCGTTCTTGCTTGAAATTACCCGAGATGTTGATCGAATGCGGGAGATATTATTTACGATCGTTACACCGCAAAAATTTTGTTTTCCAAGAAATAAAATTTTTTTACGATTTTATAAAGATATTAAGGAGTTGTTACATGCTCGAATCGGTTTTTATGGTTTTCAGTATGTTTCTTTTCGTAATGCATAACGCGTTGCTTGATGTTTTGATTAAATACATTTCAAAAATGCGATCATTCTTTATGTAATTATTTTTATATTTATATACTATTTTCATGTAATTTATATAATTATATATAATTTATATTTATATATTTACATAATTATATAATACTTTATGTAATTTATTTATTCGGCTGTTAATTTTGTATCTTTACACTTCGCGATGTGAAATCCATTTTTTGTTAATAAGTTTGAGTTAACCTTGGGTTAATTTATATTTTATAAAAACACTTATATCCTCAAATATTTTTTAGGTAATCTATTATTGTTTTAAATGCATTGTACAATTCATTCGGTTGTTGATTCATTCTGAATGTTTTTACTATTTTAACAGGCACAGTGATAAACAAAGGTCATCATTATTTCTTATTCGTAATGTCTTTCAGAGCTAGTGTGAGGTAATACCCTGCGGGAAATTCGGCACAAAATATATTTTCACGTGATAACAATATTTCACGAAGCATGTCCTCTCAATTCAAACTGTTCCCGAGGGATGAAGATGCATTGAATATTGAAGATCTCCAAGAACTGCCGAGTCCTTTCAGCGTGTAGTCGTCTCTTTAAAACGTTCATACCACGACTCGATTATTTGACCTCTTTTCACGATCCTTCATGCATTTGGCTGGACGCAAAATTTATCTCCTCGCAAATACCAGATCTCCTCTTGCCTTTATCGTCAAAGTATAAGTTCATTATGTTTTGTTCGTTTGCTTTGGCAGAGCTATCGCAATCGTACCTCGGATCCCTGAGATTTTACTTAATTAAGGATATCATCAGTTCTAATTACTATGCAATATAATATATTTTATTACACAATTACATCATTCGCAAATTTTACTGGTTACGTAGGCATTATTAGCAACCAACTTTCCGTGAATTTCTTTTATTTCATTCGTTATTATTATTCGTGACATGGAGTATCTTGGAAACAATTGATTCGCTCAAAGTTGGAAAATTATTGATTTACCCGAAATCTGAATGCGTGAGGATAGTTCAGTGCATAGAATTACGTGATCATTGAAAACCGATGCTTTTATACTTATGAAGCTTATTGTATTACCTAATCAGAGTTATGCGCTGAATCAACGTTAATTTTTAAAAGCAACTAGCTGCATAACGCATTTCCATTATTTCACTAGTCGCGTCAAATTATTTCTTATTAATAATGAGTCCTGTCAGAAATTCTTATAAAGTGTTATATGATTATTTATACTTCATCAGAGCTCAAAATATGCTTCGTTTCTCGTATCGTATCTCTGCGAACAATATAATCGAAGTTATGAATTTCATATTTTGACGTTACTGTAACTGTTCTTAGGCCTTCTTGATAAAATATTGGGTTGGAGGGAAAGTTCTGTCGTATTTTCCGTTTCCGTTAATTCATGTGGAACCCAAACACTTTGCTTTAACACAAACCCAAGAGATTTAATGTGATCTCCAACAGTTGTACGATGAATGCCAAACTCTTCTGCAATTTCTCGACTTGTTAAATGTGGATTGTTTTCCAACATGGATCGCAAAACATCATTATCGATCTTGGATGGTCGTCCAGATCGATCACTTTCTTGAAGGCTCAGATCCCCGGAACGAAATTTGCTAAACCATCTTTGACAAGTACGAACATTTACAATATCTTTTCCAAATACCGCACATAAATTTTTACATGCAACCGATGCGTTGCTTCCTTTTTGGAATTCATACAAAATGCAGTGTCGTAAATGCACTTTATCTACTGACATGTTTTTCACTTTAAATATCACAAGTAAATGATGCACGATAAAAAAGACTCCTTTTATATTACGCAGCAGGTAAAAAAAGAAAAAAAATTCCCAATGACTCACTAGCCAGATGTTTTTTTTTTATTTACAAGAAAAATTACCTGCCTATTTAAAATGCGACAGAACTTTCCCTCCAACCCAATATAAAGTAGCACGAGAAATCTCACACCAACTAAGTTAAAAATAATACTCAGAAGAAGATTTAGGAAAATTTACTTGCAATTAAGTGATCGATTATTTTTCTAGATTCATGTTGTTTTCAAAATTCGTTGCTTCGATTGCTGCTCGTTCTGCGAATTACACGAACGACCTGAAACGAAGAAAGGTGCCCTGGTCTGAGGTTGCGGATCACGAAATGGGGCATAAAGCGTCATTCAGGGTCGTCTATTCGGAAGAATGACGACTGAACGCGTACAACAATACCGCTGTCGGTCGATAACAATGATCGGTGGTCGGACTTCGTTGACCCCCTTAACTTCGCTCACGTTCCCGGGCCTCGCCCAATGTTGTAAATCGACGTTCCTCTTCAACCGAAACACGCGTTCAGTTAACCTCCGTGACCAAAACGGTGACGTAACCGCGGCTGTTATCGTAATTAAACGGAGGGTCGCACGCGGTCCGTTGATTAATTAATTTCAGTAACCCGGCACCCATTGATTCTTAACTTGGAACCCGAAACCTGAAATTTTTGAGTCAACGATGAGAAGCTAATAGGTTTTATTGTGCGTAGCTTTTCGTAATTTTAAGAAGTTTTTACATTTTGGTAAACCGTTTAACACTTTGTGCGATATTTTTGTTTAGTACTTTAAAACCACCCTTAAGCGAACATTTATTGTTTGAATACTGTATGCAGATATACTGGTATCCAAACAGAGCATCATCTGGTAATGGTTCTTCAGTTTATAAAATTATGAAATTTTGGAAAAATCAGTGTAAAAAATATAGGGCACGCAAGCGTTTATATAATTTATCAACCTCTTTAATATACATTTAAATAAACAAGGTTCGATGTAAGGAAAGGTATTTCTTTTGTTATTCGAAAATTCTTTTATCCAAACACTTTTGACTTCCTATCATTTATACGTGGGAGAATACTCTATTGTATTTTACTGTAGCTACATTTTGTTATTTCACGAGTTAATTAAATTTTCAAAACCTGCAATTATATCATATTATTTACTTAAGGTTTTTCGTTATTTAATAAATTTTCAACAGAACCATCAACACTAGACATATGTAGTTTTTTTTTAAGCTCAGATGCGATCGTTATTAGTTCAGAATTGATTTTGTATTATTCATTTTGTACTTTATCATTGACTGTCATCGCTGCTTCATTCACTCTTTGAATCGAATATTTTATTAAGACAGTTAATTTTAAACAGCACAAATTTCTTCGATCGATTGTTCTTTCATTCTCCTCAAATATTCTCGACGAATTAAATTTGCACAGCATGATTGCAAAACGAATTTCCTGCGATTTAAAAGCGTAATGTTTCCCCATTCATGAACTTGAAATCGTTCAACCTAATGGTCCCTGATTCACGTTCTCCATTCATTCACTTTAACCGACGAGTTTATGAAACGGAATGTTCTTTCTCGTACCTTACACTCGGTGCAGGCTACAATTTATGCTAAAAAGATTTGCAATTCTGGTCCCTGGGGTACCTTTATTAATTGCATGCCACAGTGTGTCACCAACCGTCGTTGAAATAAATCGACGAATCATGCGATATTGATCAAGCGACTATAGGTCACTGAAAATGTCGCTTTTTTTTCATCGAAGATCATTTATTTATCGAGCGTGAGTGGGGCGAGGGGTGACTCACGAATTTAGGGAAGGGCACACGGTGCTTGAACATTCTGCTATACAATATGGCGTGAAGAAGCGTCTCGAGTGGCTGGTAAAGTGGCTCGTCTTATGTATTGTTAGAGGAAAAGTGTAAAACTTCGATAAGACTGCACCGTCTACTCATCCGTTCGTTTAAACCTCTTGACGTTCAAACTCTTCTTACATATAACCGTTAAAAAATGCACAAATATTTTTGTTCGTGTAAATTTATACTCTCTGGACGTTGAAACGTGTTGTCTCGCATCCTTAACATATTTAAAATGTAACCTTGATTAGGATCAAAAAATTTGCTTTTAATCATTGTAGCTTAAGGACATGTATTTAGGACATTATAAAACGGAGATTCTATTTTTTTCAGCGATTATAGATATTTATAATTGTAGAGATCGTTAACCCTTTGCGGTCCGCGCTGCATTCGCAATTTCGTTTCAGCAGGTCCTATGTCGACGATGTGTCGCGACACGTTGGACATAGGACTGCAAAGCTTAACTAATTCTAACTTTAAAATCGTCTTTGTTTTATCAAATTTGAATAAATTTCAGCGAAGTAATGTTGGAAAGAGTTTTATACAATTTTCGGGGCAAATGCCTCACTGTGCGCTGTGTCGAGTGACGCAAAGGGTTAATTAACACTAGAGACTACCAGAACAGTCAAAATGACGGATTGATGATTATTCATAGCAACCTTATAAATTCACTTTACCAAGCCTCCAAAATTTACTATGATTTTTTGCGGAAGGTATAAATAAAGATTTCTTTTCTATGTATTCAATATTTCTTCACGTAATTTTTAATTTGATCTGTTCCATGAAAATAAATACACTGTTATCTTCTGTAGTTCTAGTGTTAAATAGATAGAATCCTTGCCAGTGTATGGAGATTTTCGCATCATCTAGATATGGATGATACGACAACATTAATGATGTACAGAGCATGTACTTTTACAAAACAAGGAAAGTAAAGTGAAAGGTACAATAAATCATGCTGTCTCAAGTGTTAAAATTTATGATACGCCTCACAGAAAGTGATTAACAATGTAAATAGCTATGGTGTATTTTAAAACAACTCACCATACCATCTTACCTTGCTAATTTGTTGATTTTACAGAAAAAGTGGCAACGTATTTGAACCTTATTTATGTATCGTTTACACAGCTTTCAATTTCAACGTAATTTGTTTCTGTTAAAATTTATTTAAGCTTAAATCTATCAAGCTTGAAATCAATTATCAACATCAGATTTCATATGAAACATTTTTTTTTTGTATTTTTAATTGAAAAATGACAATCTATACATACATGTAACCTTCAACCGGTGATGTGGAACCCTTTTTACTTTAATTATTTACTATTCTCATTTTAATTAAATTTTATTTCTATGGAAAATAAATATACAGGTGTTTAAGAAATTATAAATCATCAGGTCTGACTTCACCTCACCAGAGAAAAGTTTAACCTGTATTACCATATCAACACCTTGCACAGATTTGGTTCGAAATTTCATGTGTCACGTTTTGTTCGAACATATCTGATATTTTCAAACTCAAACCGAATATATTACATATCTGACAGCAATGAGAGTTAAAAGGTTGAAAACTTGATTAAGAAAAAAGAAAACTTCGATAAAATACTTCCATAAAAATCTATGATAAATCTGATAATCAGAAAAATGTAAGGAGTTGCATCAACGAATCAAGTGATTCGTATTTATATCTGGATTAAAGATCTTTACTCGAGAGAGATATTGTTGTTTTATCGATTGTGTCTCATGCACGGTGATAATGCTTAATATTTGTAACAGTTATGCAACGGTGTAATGAAGTTAATTGTAATTTACTGGTGTTCATTTAATCAATTACTTTATTACCTTTTTTACCATATCATTTATCTAATTATAACAGCACCGAAACATTAATTTTCGTTCGCAATCTGTTCTCGATAATAATTATCGTCGATGTGCTTATTATCACGTATGAATTATAAGAGACAGGAAACTCGTAAATTGATCTGTCATTGTTCGTGAAAATTGTGTCACCTGTAAATTGTTTATGTAATTACATATTTGCACATACGTGTGAAAAATATCTCTAAAACAGTTTTTAATTTTTCCGGTTTAATAACGTTTCTGATTCGATTACCGATCCTACAGTTAATCCATCAGTTTTGACGGTTGAAAATAATAATTCTTGACCTTGTTTTCGTTTTATTGTTACAGGCCAAACAACGTGCCTCCGTAAAATGGCTCTTGTCGAAGGCGTACAACAACCGAGTGCCGGAAAACCTTCGTGAGCCGTATTATGTCGATCATGAGGTATGTAATTTCGATTCCTTCACCGACACACATGTCGCAGTTGATAGTACACGTAACAAAACACGATTCTATCTGCTTTTAAATTACCTGTATTCTGAATCACCTGTCGAATTATGACACGAAAATATTCTTAAACTTATTTTACATCTTCGTGCCATACGAACAGACTTTTTAGTTTTAAATACGATATTTAAACATTTTATCTTTTCCTATCACGAATTTATACAATTTCCTTTATTTCCCTTTAATACTTTTTTTACTATAGGTTATGAATTTCTATAGGTGATGTTTAATTTAGAATCGTTAATAATACTTTTAAATATTGCAGAGTTTAACCCTTTCGCTCCTGATTTTAAAAATTTTTATTTTAGATAAAAAGATGCGGAAATGTACTCTAGTAGGTGTAATGAAACTAAATATATATTATAAAAAGTTTTATTTTTGAAACATTTTGAAAAAAATTGTATGGGATTATATTTCCCATCAGTATTATTTCGCGGGATATAAAATTCCAACAGTATACAAATACCTAATACGATAAAATGTGAAACAATCAGAATATAATGGCACATCACACATTTTTCCCTTAAATTTTGGTACATTTTTTCAAACAACATTTGGAATAAATATATCCTGACAGGGATGAAAGGGTTAAAAGCATTAAAGAATTTTTGCTCGAAAGTAGTAATACTCGAAACGAAATGAAGACACAGATCTGTCCACGAAACAACGAAGTTACAGCATAATAGCGATTGTTCGAGTGTCCTCGTGTATGGCTGCTTGATTCTCTAAGTATCCTCCGTTTCGATTATATTCTAATTTCGTTGAGTGCAGTCGCTTTTAGCCAGCGAAATACGCGATGCTGGAAGAATCCGTTCGGCAAGAGCGCGGCTTCGTCAGCCTTTTAACGTGTCCTGAAAACTCTTTTGTGGCACACATCGTTATTCCGCGACGGAGAAAACCGGCCACACCGTGAAAGGCATACAAAGTTTCTGGGCGTTTGCTCGAGAGACGTTAATAAAGATCCGTGAAGAGGATTCTCTCGTCGAACTTCGATAATGAGCACGGAAACCTGGGGAAACTTTCTCGGAAATGGCATAGATATCAGATGCAACGAATAATCCCGAATGTCTTGAGCGAACGAGTAAATTAGGCTCTTTGTATAATGTATACCGGATGCGTACACAAATAATATAAACATGACTACGTTGCTGGATTTCTGTGTACGTTAATTTTCTACAATTCTTTTTTCTTTGTTCCGAATCAGCTTTGGTGTTTCATTAACCCTTCAAGCGTTTTATTTAATTTCGAATAAATAGAAGCTAAGTAAAGATTTATTTTGTCCACTAAACGTTAACTCAGATATTCTGTACACATCTTTGTATACTGATCGTGCATTTGATACTCGTCGACAAATTTAACACTAGGTTTACAGGACTTGTCAATTTGACGGATTTTGAGTTTCACGAAAAACGATTATTATTATTGTTAGCATCTTTTGTTGACTTTTATCGATGAAGCGATACGAATATATCCTAATCTATTTCCCTCCCAACTCTGCAGTTTTATATTCTGTATGATGTATACTTATTTCTTACAATATGTATGTTAGACATGGATGTACAAGAAATGTCCGCAAAATTTAGTGTTAACACTAGAACTACCGACGATTACAGTGTACTTATTTGCATGGAAGAGATCAAATTGAAAATTACATAAAAAGAGATTGAGTACACAGAAAACAAATCTTTATGTATACCTTCTGCAGAAAATCATAGTAAATTTTGGAAGCTTGGTAAAGTGAATTTATAAGGTTGCTATGAATAATCATGAATTGGTTATTTTGATTGCTCTGGTAGTTCTAGTGTTAATGCACCTTCAGCACTAGAACTACCGACGATTACAGTGTACTTATTTGCATGGAAGAGATCAAATTGAAAATTACATGAAAAGAGATTGAGTACACAGAAAACAAATCTTTATTTGTGCGTTCTGCAGAAAATCATAGTAAATTTTGGAAGCTTGGTAAAGTGAAGTTATAAGGTTGCTATGAATAATCATGAATTGGTTATTTTGATTGCTCTGGTAGTTCTAGTGTTAATGCACCTTGAACATTAGAACTACCGACGATTATAGTGTACTTATTTGCATGGAGAGATTAAATTGAAAATTACATGAAAAAATACTGAATACACAGAAAACAAATCTTTATTTATACTTTCTGCAGAAAATCATAGTAAATTTTGGAAGCTTGGTAAAGTGAATTTATAAGGTTGCTATGAATAATCATCAATTGGTGATTTTGATTGCTCTGGTAGTTCTGATGTTAATGCACCGTTAGCACTAGAACTACCGACGATTACAGTGTACTTATTTGCATGGAAGAGATCAAATTGAAAATTACATAAAAAGAGATTGAGTACACAGAAAACAAATCTTTATTTGTGTGTTCTGCAGAAGATCATAGTAAATTTTGAAAGCTGGGTAAAGTGAATTCATAAGGTTGCCATGAATAATCATCAATTAGTTATTTTGACTGCTCTGGTAGTTCTAGTGTTAAACTTCCCATAAACGGCATAAGCATTCGTGGTCTGACAGTTACAACTCATCCCGTAGAGAAGAAAAAAAAAAGAAGAAAGAAAAGAATGAAATCCGTATCGACTATCACACTATTACCGTGCAACCACAGCCTACGTTTCATGCACAACCTGCGCGTGAAAGCCTCGATGGTCGTGGTTGATCCAGTTAAGCCAATCGAATTACTCCGCAATCGTCCGCGTTCGACCTCTTTCACAGTGGCCAGCAAATCATGGAACTGCTCGGAGGAACATTTCCGTTGTAGTGTCATCGTTTCCTAAGTTTTTCCTCGTCGCGTCAACGCCAAAAAAAAATGCATTTAATCGAGGATCACCAGTCCTTCGTCGCGCGAAACCGATCGTCCGGGCATCGATTCCGTGTTTCGACACGGTCGGGATCCACGAGCGAGGAGGAGCTGTTCAAGGTGCACAGATGCCTCCAGGTGAGACTCTTGAACTTCGAAAGTGCGGGTTCCACGCGAAAGTAGAAGGGAAGTTCGGTGAAAGGGAGGACGTGATTGGAAAAAAGCGCTCGAGACTGTGTATGCGAAGATTGTTGATCGGTCGTGAGGATCTTCAGGGCTTTTAAAGAGGTCGTGTAAGAAGTTCCGAAGTAAAGAGTGACAAAAAGAGCTGGAGTTCTCGATTTTTGACGAACTTACGTATTTCCAGAGTAAACTGAAATCACTATTATCACGTTAATTTTTCTCTTAACGTGTAATCGTTGCACGAATTTCATGTTACGAACGACATAAGCGAGTGCGTTGAATTTCGTTTCTTCATTCGTCTACTAAAATATTCAAACTTCATTTTTCGAATGAAATCGCATCGTGACACTCCTTGTTCTTTCCAATTACATCTTATTATCTGTAGGATATGAGGGTGAAGGGGAAAAACACACGAGTCCTTATCAAATAGAATTAACAGTTGATTAAAAGAAAAACACACAAGAGAGTTAATTTATTTGATCACACGCAAGAAAAAGAATAAGACTGAGCGGCGCTGCTTTCCGCGACTCTTCTTTTTATGCACGCAAGAAAACGACTGTCGCCAAATTTGTCGGTCGCAACACGTTTACCAAAAACAATTGACTATCGACACGGCGGCGAACCGTGTCATCTTCGTAACGGCTATTTTACGGAAAAATACAATGTCTTTCCAACGGTTATTCCGTGGAATAATCCTACATATCCAAACTAGACACTCTGCGATACGTTTACCAAAAGCGGAATACTATCAGAAACGTGAAGATAATCGTGGAAAAATTCTAATTAAGGGAAATTAGCATAGATTTCGCTTGCTATGCGTTAACGTCGTTAACGAGGCGGAATACGAATAGCTCGACTAGCCGATACTCTTTATTACTCGATAATGAATTCAGCCACAATGGATGTTTCAGCCTCGGGCTGCAATCTCTCCGGTATCGCTTGATTAACCGGCAAGAATTCTCCTTTCATCAATCATCCTTCTCCTTTCTCGCGCAAGGCACGATCTTCCTTGCGAACCATCCTCAGCCATCTGCGTGTCCTCTTCACACTTGAACTTTCGTTCGAATAATCGGTCGCTCGCCGTCTTGACTTTCCTTTTAAAGTCAAAGGTGTAATCCGTCGATGATTACGACTCTCCCAGGGAGAAACAATGGCTGGGAGGTCGGCTGGCTCGTCTCCAGCTTAGTCGTTATCGTGTCCGGGCTTTCTTCACCTGTGCAAGCCGGGCCCGAGCATCTGATAATTAATCGTTTCGATTGTTCCTTCCGCTTCTTTTCACGTCCATTGTCGTCTGTCGCTTCACCTTTTGTTACGTAGCTCGTACAGGAGTTGCTTTTGTACGGAAAAGTACGAAAAAATTCGGATGACTTCTGTGAACTCGCAGTGGCGATCAAAAGGTTGGTGGAGGTCACCGTGCTTTTTTCGTTGTGGTCTTTTGAGAAATGTTCTTCGTTCGGGGAAGCGTAGGGATGAATCGGGGTGAATATTGCAAAGTTACGTTGTGCGTTACGAGTGGGTAAAATAGGCGACTTGTAGAATACGCATGTATACGTATGCTATGAACACGATAAGATTGATATAAAATGAAACCAATGATAAACATTATGTGTAATGGTTACATCTTAACACTTTACCGACCGGAAGCCTATTAATCGGCTTTTTATATGCTTCAGTTTGTAAATTTTATAATGTTCCCGTACACGAAGGTAACTGTTTTCAGTAAAATCGTATATATATATATTGTAAAGAGATGTTAAACTATTAATTACTCGAAGGAAGTCATTGTGTTCGATTCATTAATGATGTAACTCTTCCGAATTGAGTGAACTGGTTGGAAATAAGTTGATCCACGAGCGGTCGGTAAAGTGTTAACACATTGTATGCCGGCCCCGCGAAAACGCTTTTTGGAAGTCTGTTGCTTTAGCGCCGGGTTTGCGACAACATTCTTTTGTTTGGCGATTTGTTTGTTTCTATTTTTCGTTATCGTTAAATTGCATATAATGAATATGCAAACCAATTTTAGTGTTTTACAATAATGTATAAAATTTTAAATATTTTCTTCACCTACAGTTTTAAATGCCTCAGATGCCACCGGCATACAATGTGTTAAGGTTACGTTGTTCGACGGAAATCAGCACGCGAAACAGAAGGAAAACTGGATGTTAACCCTCTGTGGATCGAATTTTTGTTTTATATATAAAAAAGAAAATTGATGGAATGAAAAATCAAAAATTGTAATTCTACATATACAAATGAAAAAGAAGTTTCCAGTTTAAACAATTTTACATTATAGAACATTATAGAATTAATATGTATACGCTATCTCATGAAAAAAAACTAAAATTATTTGTTAAAGTGTCAATAAATTAGCATGTGACCTGAAAGTTACACGGGCTCGTAGAGGATTAAAAAGAATACATTGATCTATAGATCGGTATCTCTACGGTGAAACTCGCAACTATGAATGCTCTTTATTATAAGAATCCCCAGAACGCGGGATTTCCTTCACTATGCACTGCGAATATTCAGATCATTATGTTTTAAGGAACGTAAAACTTTACGAAGTTAAAGTTTCCTTTCGTATCCGTTTTGTCCTCTTATCTATTTATTCGATGCTTAAGGTCATGCGGAATTATAAATAGTTCGACGTTTCTTGAAAATCCTAGAATCTTTTTGCAACAATCGAGAGTTACTTATTTTTTTTTTAAACTTGAATATTTCACAGCATTATGCGTTCCACTGCGAACTTTAATTTGCAAGAAAGATGTGTGCCTCAAAATTCCGTTTAGCTTGTCGCAAAGTGGATTTGCATGAAAAATGGCCGACGTCAAGTATCCTGGCTGGTGTTCCTGCACAAAACAGTTTGTCGCTAACGTGTTAGCGTATCGCGAGGCCTCGCTTACCTGATTTTTCCACGCTACCCTTATCTCCCGTCGTCGGTTCCCTTTGTTTTCTCTCTGTCGCTCGCGTGCGCCTCCGCTTCTTTTGCGTGCCGTGCGGGCTTTTCACCTGGCCTGCTCCCCGTTTATCGACGCGAACCGTGACACCAGCTGTGCTGGCCTCTCTACGAGAACCGAAATTGTTTTCCCGATTTTCCAACAATCGTCAGCTGTCGACTGCAACGTGGCGCTAGCCGAAGTCGTTCGTTCTGAATCCGCAGGGCTTGAATGAAACTCCAGACCGTGGTCGAATTTTACAGCTGCATCTGCACGGATTTATGGCGTCCTTGGATAACGCCTCTGCGAACCGTTCACACGAGAGGGAAAGAGAGAGAAAAAAAAAAGAACCGGTTCCATCTTAGCTTCTTCTCGTCCTCGTTCACCTCGGTGAATCTCTTTGTTCGTCCGCGATTCGAAATCCTGGATGAAGTTAATCGGTCGAGTAGGCGACTGTGCGAACGAACGGATCGTCACGAGTGAATAATTTGTGTGCCACGTAGGATACAGCTTTACCGCGAATCCTTTTCGACTCTTGGGTTCTGAGAAGCGGGAGTTTAAAAATACACGCGACTACTTTCCGGGATCACGAGATCGTAATTCTCTTTTTTCGCAACCCCGTCTTGTCTGTGCTTTAAGCGTTGCAATGTCACAGGCAGCTTCTTTTTATTTGCTTGAAATGAACGAAAACAGTTTTCTTCGAACGTCTGAATAGAGTACATACGTATAGGATTTTAGAGAAAGAAAATATTTTGTATCGCCAACGGTGATATTTCTAGCAAGGAAAGTAAACGAAATACAAATTCGATACATTTTTCGAGGCAACTGATGAAATCTACACTTTCGTTTTTTTTTTTTTCGATTCAAAATTTCTGTTCGTTTACTTTTAACCTTGCTACTGATGCAAAACGTGCTTCGAATCGCGTACGCTTTTATGAATGAGCACGAAAAATTTCATTGTTACCTGTACAATGCAACACCTTGGATAAAGTGAAATTGTTTATATAAGAAGGAGATCTAAGGAGATTGCATAAGTTGCAATAATTGGGAGATTAATATCGTTGGCGCATAATACTTTCTAGTTATCTCAGACCAATAACTTCCTCGTTCGTTTACAGCGGATTTTTAATTTTAAACGATTCTTTTTCGAGCGATTTTTCTATGGATCAAGAGCGCATTTAATTGACCATTTCATACACCACCTGTTTAAACGACCACGTAAGAAGTTAATGTGCTGTAAATATTAACTTCGATTAAATCATTGCTCATTTCTCTTTTAGCATGAAGTACCGAAGGGGAAATTGGAAAAATAAATTCTGTGTACCTACAAAGTAACACATTTCACAATATCATTACTGTTTTATGCAATGCTTATGACTAAAATTTGAATTAAAAATATTCCAATAATAAGACGGTCGAGTTGACGGGTACATTTTCAACAAATGCATTCGTTTACGTTATGAAACGAGTTTGCAGCAGCCATGTGCATCGACAACGCACAGTTTCGAACAGATTGCAAAAACATCTCGTTCTTGTCGTAAAGTTCCACGAGTTCGATGACGACTCCAGTGACCGACAAAGCGTCGGTTTCTTTCCACAAGCAACACGGTATCGTAAAGGAAGAAACGAGTTTCCGTGTTGCTTTAGGATCTGTTGCGAATTGACGATTTAAGTAAAGGCATCTCGGTATGCCAGATCCAGTTCCCGTAGATCTCGGGATCTAGGTAAATCGTGTTTTAAATTTAAAAAGAATTGACCGGTGCCTTCCTCTTTTCTTCGTATAAATCACCATCTTTTAATTGATTATGACCCGGAAGTGTTTCACGGAATTTACGAAGTCAAGAGAAAGCAGAAATTGAAAAAGCTCTCGATTAAAAAGTTTTTATTGGCCGCATAAAAGTCCATGAAGATTCCTGAAACGACTTACTAAATTCCTTTTTTATGGGGTCGAGACAGTAGGCGGTGCTCTTCTCTTTTTCAATACATAGTTATACATTGTCTCATGAAATTGATCGAATACTTGACTTTATTACAATTTTTACTTAACACTAGAACTACCGACAATTAAAGTGTACTTATTTGCATAGAAGAGATCAAATTGAAAATTACATGAAAAATTGGCGAATACATAGAGGATAAATCTTTATTTATACTTTCTGTAGAAAATCATGGTAAATTTTGGAAGCGTTACCATGGCGAATTTATAAGGTTGCTATGAATACTCACCAACTGGTCATTTTGACTGTTCTGGTAGTTCTAGTGTTAATCAAAATATGGCTGCCGATGGTAAGTTACAATATTAAAATTTTCTTCTATGTACTCTAAAGGGTTTTCTCCCGCAAATAAATAAATAAATAAATAAGTATTAATTGAGAAGCTGACTCGGAATGTATGAAGTGCAATATTTGTATATTAAAATTGTAGTTGCATTTGATGCAAAATGCAATTTAACCATTCGATCAATTTCGTGAGTCACTAACTTATACAAAAATAAACATATTTGAATCATCGATGCTAAAGCAAGGGATTAAAGAAAGAAATCATTTTGTTTGGAATTTTCTGATTTTTCTGACTTCATTTTGTTTTAATCATGTTAACCCTTTGCACCCGGGATTCGTCTGTTAGTCGTCAAATGATAGTTTCGTAAATTTTCAGACTTTAATTAGTTTGTCTATTAGTCACACTCAGAGGTTAAATAGTCATATATGTAAATTTTAGTACATCACTTAACTAAACTAAATGACGTTTAATATAGGTGAATTTTAGTAAATATTTGGAATTAAAAAATTTTTGAAGTTATCATCATTATACTACAATTAAAAATTACTTCTTTTTTCTCAACGAAACCTTTTTTTATTTCACACTTAACCCTTTCGTTACTACGGGCCATTATAGTGGCCTTCCATATGTTGCCACTGAGGTATTATGGGCCACTATAGTGGCCCTCCATAAAATATCGCGTAATATACATACGACGAGCATATGCAGTTATGCGGTTCTCGAACTATAATTAGGAGTGTGCATGTTAAGACGTTATAAATACTCTGTTTCGAGAAAAATTTTTGGTTTGAGAAAACACCGTCAAAGCAGCTCAGATTGTAGTGAGCCGTGCAGTTTTGTCGCGGCTCGTCACAACGGCCCGTTCTGCGGGAGTATTGCGACGGAGAACCCACTCGTAGCGAAAGGGTTAAATGTATGCTCTATGATTATTTGAAAAGAAAAACGACATTTTTTAAACCGTATTTATACGATACCCGCTCTCCAGCACAAGTCTACTAAATACGTACTTTTACGTGACCCAATGACAGACTGCAAAAAACGTAAAAGTACGTTTTCCGCATGCAATGTGTATTTAGACGACTATCAGTCATTTTTCGAGCGCAAAGGGTTAATTTTTGGCAAGTTCAATACTTTCACCCCCGATGCTCTTTACACAACCACATTCTGTTCCGTCGAACGCGCGGCGTATGTTATTCCGTGATCGTTCGGCGACAATGGCCGCGAGCAGAATGTCTCCGCGTATTTCCGTTACCACGATGCATCGTCTCGAGTTCTTCGCGTTTCCGTGCGGTGCGCCGGAAATTACGGAATACTAATATTTGCTCCCCGTGTCTGCCGGATATTCTTACGCGGTTGCGACCGACCTATGCACCGCAAGCTATTGTGTTTCAAACTGCCACCGCGGCCAGCTCTGTTTTGACACAAATCTGATTTCCCTAAGGCAAACCGACTCCTTTTATTCGTTTTTATTCATTTTCTTTTTCTATATTTTAATACTTAGTCATTTGAATGAGGAGATCTCCCATTTTTTCCTCTGTCATTAGTTAGTCTTGAACCAGTGTTATTCACAGTTCGTCAAATGAGTTTCTGCTCTTCCATTTTTAATAAATTCAACTCCAATTCAAGATTAATTAATAACAAAAATAAATAGGATCAATGGCACAGGAAAGAATGGGAGATTTCGCCGTTTGATTGGTTAAGTGTTAATACCGCTGTCGTTTAAGAATTTTCTGATTCGATACGATGATCAACGTCTTGTTCTTCATAGGTAAATTTTAATTTCGCATTTTTCCTGCTTTAACGTTAGAACTACTAAAGGGGTTAAAATGACCCAGTGTGTAATGTTTCATAGAAACGTGGTAAACTTACTGTGATGCCTGCACATTTGAAAATTTCCTGTGATTTTTTACTATGGTTGTTAAAATTTGTTTCCCTTGTATTAGATATCCTTTTCGTACATCTTTCAATTTTATTTCTTGGTCTCCAATAGGTTTACCTTAACCGTCAGTAGTTCTAGTGTTAAAGTGCTGCACGTTAAAGAATCGTTAAGACTTTTATACAAGATGAATATCTACCATTGTATTTTGGGATATAATCTTGACCTAGAAGCGTACTTTCTAATTTTTGGTATTTGCATGTTACTGTGATACTATAATAAGGTCACAGGAGGGAATACTAGAACGGTGATCAAGAGTTTTGTTTGGTTTTCTGTGTACACATATCGTGTACAACTTTTGCAAACCCCGTTACACATAAGACACAAACGTGCAATAAAGAAATTTCACGTTAAAGATATTTTCTGTTAAAAAAAGAGAGCTATAGCTTGACACGTTCCGTGTCGGACCATTTTTTGAAGATTTTCCGTTCAGACCGCGTGGGGCGTATACGACCTACACTTTTACGATTAAATAATATTTTTAACCCACATACGTCTTGCATTTTTTCAATAGTACAAAACCATAAGTAAAATTTTTTTTTTAAATTCTTTATCATACAATGAGAATACCCACCCAATGGCTTAACACGTTCGTCGCCCAGCGTGATTCGGCTGAGTTTCTCGCTGGGCCCAAATCCGATTGCATAGAAAACTAGGGTGAAAAGATATAAAACCAGCAAAAATTTAAACTTTTTATTTTTATTTGATGTATTTTATATTTATACGTATTATACTTCAATGCTAGTTCCATTGAATTTCTTTTAAAATTCCAATTTAAAATCCTATTTAACTATAAGAAAAAGAGCGTCACCCAAATATGGATGACGTGGCGACGAACGTGTTAAACGGGAAGTTCAGCGTGGGGCATGTACGCCCCTCGTGGCACGGAACGTGTTATGGTTATTGAGTAAAACTTTTGAGTAAGCTTCTGAGAGTAAAACAAATTTTTAAGGATCAAGAACACCTGAAGCCGCAGATCGTCCACGCACTTTCCAATGCAGAGCTGTATTGTTTGGCGTTGGCAAACATTTACTCGGATCCAAATTATCACAATCAGAATCATTGCGGTATTCTCCAAGCCCTTGCCAGAAAGGGTGTTTACCTCGCGGAGCCGAACAATACCCAGCTCACCGAAACGATCCTCATTCAAAATTCACCACTCAAGATGGTAAGATAAAACAAATCTTTTAAATTACATTCTTCGGTACCCCGTATTTAATACTATTCCTACCACAACCGGTCAAATGACCGCTTTTAAAGTTTCGATTAGAATTTCATAGATACAACGTAGTTGAATCGCCTTTAAACTTCAGACTTTTTCTCAAATATACGTATAGTACATTTTTCAATATTCACTTCTTTTTTCATTGTTTATTTTTTGCGAAAAATTTGTAGTCTGTCTTACGTGGGAATGTCGCGGTAGGAATGGGTATACGTGAAGCGTCGGTAGGAATAGTGTTAAATTTAAGCGGCTACTGATCCAGTAAAGCATAACGGGGTGGCTTAATACATAATAATTAAAAAGAAAAACTTTCCTTTGGGACAAACTCTTGCTTTATTTTATTCTTGCAGGATGTTATATCCTCGGCTGCTTTTTTAGTCTTCATAAAGCGTATTACAGTAGACATTCGTATAACGCGGTTAATGCGCCATAGTAAAGAGTATGAATTCGCGTTATGGGAAATTGTGCTATACTAGAATTTTTCTCCAATTCAAAATAACACGTTTATGAAAACAATAGCCGCCAGTATCTTTGGTGCGTTTTAAATATTTAAGAATTTTCCTTAGTATAAATCTTTTATTGTATTTAACCCTTTGAGTGCTGAATGCTCCAGGTCGAAATGCTTTGCGTGGGTAGCATTATTGTTACTCATACACTAGTATTGTGTTGCAGTAAGTGAAAGATCGAACAACAAATGCATATGAATGCTGAATATTTCAAAAAGCAGGGATAGCGACTGCCAATTAGAGAGTAGTAACAAATTGCCACATAGAGAGACAATGCTGTAGTAGATGTCGCCAGACGCATATATATGCGTCCATAACATTCAAAGGGTTAAAGGGGACCTTCCCGTTTGCCTACTAAATAAATAAATAAATAAATAGGAACCGTGATACGAGAGTCTACTGTGCCTTGAAACAAAAGCTCACAAAGCTTCGTTCGTCAACGAAACTCCTACATCTATTATTCCCCATCGAATCCAACGTATGCTCTTTTGCAGTCTGCGCATATGGCTGTGATAGAGGGACTGATGGTCTTGTACGCGAAGGAAGTGGTGACCGGAGACCGGGTAGTCTCTGCCATCCGGCGGTTCGATCCTCAGGCGGATGTGGACGTACCAACGGACCACGAGAAAGGACTTCTCCTTTGGATCAGCCACGCGTCTCGCGCGTTGATCGCCAAGATCCAGACGGAGGAGGGCGGCGGTGATAAAACGCGACTGCCAGAGCTGCCAGCTGCCAAGGACTTCCAATCGTTGTGCGACGGTGTCGGTCTGGCCGCCGTTGTGGCGTTCTACTGTCCCGGCGAGCTGAACTGGATGGACATCAGGGTGTCGAAGAGACCGTCGATTGCGGACGCGTTGCACAATCTGTCGCTGGTCCACGCGTTTTGTAACAGATGCTTACCCTATTCCATTTTTCACATGCAACCGGAGGACGTGACGTACATGAGGGGGTAAGAGCTCAGGGAGATGAACGATGAATAAAGTGTTCCTTTTTTTTCTTTTTTTTTCAACTCACTGCTTAGCATTTGCGTTAACGTTAGAACTACCAAAAGGGACAAAATGATTAATTTATGATTTTTGATAAGTTGGTCAATTTACTGTGTTACCTACACTTCTGAAAATTTACCACGAGTTTTACTGTGCTCGCTCAGAATTGTTTCTCAGGTGTTAGGTATTTTGTTGTATAATTTTCAATTTGATTTGTTTGTCGCTAATAAGTATACTTTATCATCGGTAGTTCTAGCGTTGATTATCAACTTTCTCGGTGATAATACGTTTTCGAGAGATATTTAACTGTTTACTTATTAATGCTAGTTACTTAGGGATTATTACTGTTAATTTCGGTTTAATCTAATTTAAGAATTTTTATTGTATACATTTGAGAATTTCCATTGAAAACATTAGGAGCATCATTACTCTTAATAATTGTTTTAATAATTTTTAAAATATTAGAAAATTTTTCGATGTTGGTCAAGCGATGAAACAATAGTTTTAAGCGCGTGTTTCCCTCTACCAGGTCTATGAAGCAAAATTTAGTTGTTTTCCTGGCGGACATGTACAATGTGCTGGAAATTCATCCGGCGAAGTGTGTACGTTACCCGGGCGAGGAGAGGGCGATGCAATTCTTAGATGGTACGTAAAGTATTGAACAGCAGAACGACGATCCTCGAATAAAAAGCATCGAAGAGATTTGTTCGACATTATGAACGCACCCTTTGATCAGAAAGGGTTCATGAACTTTTGGTATCGGTTTAATCTGATTGGTGAAGGCTGCGTACATTCTGTATTGGACTTACCCGTTCTATAATTTATTTTATTATACTTTTTTTCCATGGAATTCCGTTTCTGTTGCGGGCAATCTATACCTGTTTGTGTATTATTCTTTCTGCGCATACTACATCTAGGAGTTTTGGGAATATTTCATTGCACATACTTTTGCTTTAACTGTTCAAAGTGTCCGTTTAATCCGTTTTTGTTTGCAAAGATGACTTAAAATGATACGAAGGTTATTCAAGCAAATTTAGGCTTGAATTCTTTGAGAATCGTTAAAATTCTTTTCAACGTTTGTGTAATTGTGGATGATACCTTTTAACGTGCTATGGTATCAGAATGCGACGAAATATCCTCGAATCTCTACGTGCTGTCTATACACAAACCGTTCGAATTATCTCGTTGCTTCGCAAACAATGAATCCTCGTAAATGTATATTGCTCGCAGTTGGAACGGTATCACGCTTTTTATCAGTGTCAGTACACATACTCGTTCCCCGTCTCGAGATCCAGGTCCTTAGCAGCGAAAACTAATAAACGCATCTGTATCTTTTCTTACGTACAATATACTTAAGACTATTGTTTAACAGTTGGTAATAGAGTTTACTTTAAAGAGAAGGGAGAAAAAACAGTTGCGATAAAGAGCAAGAAAAGAAAGAATGAACAAAAACACAACAGCGACGATCCTCCACGTAATTATGTCACTTAATGTAAAACTGTAATATTTCCATATATTTCTATGGCGTAACCTTCTTGATGCTTGACAACAACGCTATCCTCGCCTTCTTCTTTCGTCAACTTCCGGTTGCCAATGAACGAATACGGTGCGGTGACGGGTGCAGCCTGCCCGCGCAATAGTCATGGCGTAGCTCATAAAAGAAGTCTGCCACAGTCTATAGCTCCGATACCTGATCTGAGAAGCAACCTCTCCGTATCCGCGCCAGGCTTCACAGGTACCCAAACGTTACCAAACAACCAAAAACTCATGAAACTAGGTGGTCCTACTCTCTCTTGCGAATCGCGTTTCGGGGACTGACGTGTCGATTTGAACGAAAACAAAAAGTTCGAGCACGTGATAAAAAGAGAGAGGGAAAAAAAAAATTGTAATTACATGAAAATGCTCGGGTCGTCCGAGGTATCAACAACCTCTCGAGTTTGTCGTTTGTTCCTCGATGTTTTTTTTTTTCCTTTAAACTGTTTTTTTTTTTATCTTTTTATTTGACTCTGTTATGCTCTCTGTTTTTGGTCTTCTTTAGATTTACTACATTTTAAATGCGACGCATTTTCGCTTTCTTTTGAGTAAGCAGTAACAAGGGTACTGTGAATTATGTACGTGCGCGAATCCTTTTGGTGGTTTTTTTTATTAAACTATTGTTGATATTTGATTAAAAACTAATATTTTAATGCTAGTGTTATTATTGAAATATAGTATTTAATTGCGTAAAAAAGTTACCGTTATCTAGTATTCTTTTAAATTTGATACGTAACAAGTCACCGTAAAGAACTCGTAAATATTTTAGATTTATCGTTAAACAGTAAATGACGAATAAAAATTGTGCCTTAGTATTCGTGCAGGTATATATGGTACATTTACTTTTCTTAGTGACTGATTTCCTAATAATTTTGAAAAGGTAAAACAGTATCTTCAATTTCGTTTGTGTATAACATATATTTTTTTTTTTTTTTTGAAAATCACATAGTACGTATCAATTTTTGTTCTTCGAATTTATCAGCATTTCAATGACAATATTTTCGTGCATTTGTATTCTCTGCACGAAAACTAGTTCAGGAAAACTAAAATGTGTCCGTTACTTTGTCAGCTGCAGAATAAAGTAGAAAGAAATGCGTTTTGCATTTAAAACGTGGCCAGATGATGTTTAGATTAACAATGTAACAAAGCGCAGATACTACTAGGCGCACAGCTTCTTACTAATCATATATATATTGTAATATACATATATATTACTTGCGTACTATTTAATGCCATGATTATGTAGCGATCCTCTAACTAATAGGACTGCATGCAAGATATATGTTCGCGTATTTTTTGCGATAAACGAGATTTTCATTTCTGCCGTTTCGTTGCTGCTTGCGTTAGCTTTCCACACACCTTTTGTTCTGCATGTCTCCTTTTGTCTTGTATCATGTTGAGCGATGATGTAGGGAGAAGTCTCGACGGCTCATTAATATATCCACTCCATATTGAGTTAGTATACTTGTTTTGCAACGTACATTGTCTGTGTCATTGCGTATTTTTGTACTCTTTTTTTTTCGTGTCTGACCCTTCCTCCTGTCTTATTTTTCTCCCCCCTTATTTTCTGTGATTCTGTATGGGTTGTCGATTTTTTGTTTCTGTGTGACACAATACAACGACGATTTAGACACAGCTAGAAATTAGTTTGTACAGCATCGATTAACGTTCACCCATCTGACGGGTGTACATTTTTCGAACGTATCGTAACACTAGCTTTTGTTCTTACGTAGAGATACACGTTGATTTTTGAAATTCCTGTTTCGAAATTTCTAGCACTTTCTCATAAATTGACAACAAATTATTATTTATTTTTTTTTGGCAATTAAACGTTTAGTCGTTAATGTTAGGAGATTTTGTTTAGATGGTACTACGTACATAGAAATTTCATACATGAATTAGAGATACGGTGTGTCATAATGCAACTTAATGTTTTCATGCCGATCAAAGAGTCCTTCTGAACCTTTTTCATCTTCTACACGTCAGAAATGATTACTGATTTTAGACGTCGGTATTATATTTTAGACGCATAGATAAACAATCTCTACAGCATTCAATTATTTTCTAGTTGCAAAAGCGCTATTGTCGTCCTCTGTGAAGAAGTCGCAATCGTTGCAACAAACTGCCGAAAATTTCCCTCACGATGACAGGTATATTTCATTTTAAATTAATACCAAAAATCTGAGACATCTTTTACCTTTCAGTCACTGAAAATTGTATAGTGTAATAGTTGAACAGAAACTGAAACCTTTTAGCGTTGCGACAGATCAAGTATACGTGACGAATTTTCATAAATTTTGTACAGAATACAGTGGACCCTCGAAGTTCAAACACATTTCGTTCCAGGTGATCGTTCGATCTTCGAGTTTATCGAATTTCGAGGGTTCACTGTATATTTTTGCATATATATAAAATTAAATAATTTTTTATAATGTATCACATATAATATTAATGCTATATTTTCATTTTATCCCAACATTTCGCCGCTGATCGATTAATGATCATTTCGTAGACGCGCGGGAAGCGAAGAAAGTTTTGTAGTCCATCGCGGAAAAGGCATTCCTACGTTAAGCTCCGTGGCGGACGAGAAATCGGTAACTAGAGCAGACGCCGCTGGTCGGCCGAGCAACTGGGAAGATCAGAGAAGAAGCTCGTACGCTGGTCGACGGTCCAGACGTAACAGCGTTTCGGACGACTCTCAGCTGACCATAGAAAACTTCGGCGGTTCTCAGGTGAGCGAACGTAACTAGCAATAACCGTCGACGTGTTGAACCAAAAAAGAGAGGGAACGATCGAGTGACGACGTTTCCTGTGCAGGATAATTTACACAACTTCGGTAGAAATCCAGACAAAGAAGTGGGGGCGCACATTGGCAAACAAAGTACCGCGGAGCCAACCCTGCCGGCGAGATCCAGCGTTCAGGATGTTTACGGTAGCGGTGTGCAGCATATTCTAGCGGATAACGGGTACGACAAGGAGGAGCCACCGAGATTGAGAAGGCAGACCTCGAACTGTAGCTTGGACAATGTCGCGCTCAAACAGCTTTTACATTCCAACGAGAACGATAATTCGGAAGGGGACACGTCCAAGTTGGCCAGCTTTGCGAATCTAAGCAGGCAGAGCTCCGAGAAAGGGATCAATCTGACTTACACCGAACAAGAACGTGACGATAATAAATCGAATCTGTTGTGCAAGAAGTATGGACAGAGCAATGGCAACGGGAACGGAGAAAAGAAAACCACGTTCGCCACGTTACCAAATACAACGACTTGGCAGCAGCAAAGCTGTCAACAGTCTCAACAGGTGGAACAGCATTCTGTTGGTACGTAAGTTGTTGCTTAAGGAAACGTAATTATTCAAACGGTTGTTTCAAGATTGTTGGAATAAGTTGTATTCGTGCTAGCAGACGAAAACGGTGGTAACACGATTATGGCTTCGCAACTCAATAATATTAGATTGAAACTGGAAGAGAAACGTCGTCATATAGAGAATGAGAAGAGGAGGATGGAGGTTGTGATGTCGAAGCAGCGTCAGAAAGTGGGCAAAGCTGCGTTCCTTCAAGCTGTCACGAAGGTAAAATGTGTGATTGAGTTCAGAAAAACGATTGCATACTTCATGTTTATCATTTGGAACCTTATGAACGAGTTCTAGCCAGATCACTTTCATGACCGGTTTAATGATTTGTTTCGTTCAGTGGAAAACGCGAATTTGATAAAGTGTAAGGGAGCATTAAATTTTTAATTGTTACATGAAAGCAGGTAGAAGAAGATTTTTAAAATTGAAACGAAACAGAACATTGAATACAGCCATGAAGTATTTGAAATCTAGCCACGGGTGTTTAGTATAGAGTAACGCATAATTGTATTATGTCGGATATCGAACAGTTTCTTTTTCTTCTGCAAAAAAAAGATTTTAGATTCACAAGCAACTTGATATTTATTGTACATTTGCCTATTCGTTCTATTTGATTTCATATCTGGCTGTATTACTATATTTGATTATTTTGAAGTAGCGTACGAGCAAGCTTGCGATAATAATATTTTATTTCAGGTAAATTGCCGCAATATTTTTTCAATACTTGTTCATTTTTTTCGTAATATCTCTTCCTATTATATTACTGGCTTCTGAAGTAATAAATTTTTTTGTGTGTAGTTGCAAATGCGTCATAATCTTGATGCCTATTATGGTTAATGCAGATAATCTTTATTGCCAGCTATATTATTTGTAATAAGTTTTTCTTTCTCCATCTTTCAGCTGTACTTGGTGGTAAGTGCATGCTGATACAATCAAATTATACTGTTACAGAATTACAAAGTTGAACGTAGACTCCACATTATGTATAATAAAATAGGTTACCAATTCCTTGGATGTCGTTTTTCTGCTTTACATGTTTTCATATTAAAAGACCTCTGAACAATTAATGTGAATACTAAAGAAAGTAACATTTGAATTAATCTGGTGATGGTATGCATGATTTAGTTATTAGCAACTTTCAATGAAATAAAGTTACATTCAAATTGACTGATTCCTCTATAACAGATAATTACTTCTAAAAATGTAAAAAAATAAAGGATCTTACGTTTTGATGAAACGAAATTATAATAATTATAGTTTCTAGTGAAAGATTCTTTTATATCTAGATAATTAGAAAATAACGGTAAAAAACGCTGTAATTCCTGCTAAAAATTGTCAAGTAATCGAATAGAAAGATACGTATCTATTTTTAATTTAGTTGAAGACGTTGTGCACTATGAAAGTTCTACCATGTTTTCTTAAAAAAATTATCAAGTCGTGCAATAGCGAAGAAAGCCATTGGCGATGAAGTATTTGCAAGTCTTTGAATTGGCTTTGGCATTTAGTGCTTGAATGTAACATATACTTGGCTGGAGTGTGGAGAAGTCCGACCTTGGTGTGGTGGTTGATGACATTGGACTCGGCATATGCGGACTCCAAGTACTTAACAAGGCACGGTGCTTGGGCTGGTTGCAGGGTAAGGTTAAATCTCCCTCTTCATCAACATCTGGGGGGGACAGTCCGGCTGAAATCGGTCCCCCCACTTCTGTAACCTCCGGATCTTCGGGAGAGACCCCGACAAGTGTTTCCGAGGCGACCCCTGTAATCCATCAACCCTCTCAAGAAAAACCACAAAGACCCTTCTCGCTCAAGGTACGATATTATACAATAATGTTCCTGTAGATGAACATTTGAAAAATTAATTATCTGTTCATTTGTCTAGCAATTTACATACATGGCTTATGTATGGCTTCTAGACATATTCGTTAATTTGTTTTGTACCTTTGCTACAAAGAACACCGTTAAGAAGTTTTAATTACTTATGTTTAATTCTTAATATATATATGAAATGTGTAAAGAGCATTAATAATATGCATTTAGTGTGCTGTAAGATAGAAATTGTGCTTTGTATAATTTCCTTTAATTAGAAAATAATTACAGTTGTTTTATTTTATTTTTTTTTTAACAACGGATGATTATCCTGCTTGTTGTTGCTTATCTTTAGTCATAGAGGAAAACGAAACAGTCCCAATGCATTATGTGGTCTTTGATCAAGTTTGCCACTCCGTTCCCATGTTTTAATGCAATCTTGTACAGTATCGCGCTCGGAACGCATGGTACAGTACTAAACACTCCCAGGACAAGAATTAACAAAAATATGTTTGGAATTTCATTTCGAATTCTTGTTTGTGGTGGTGGTGGTTCTTTACATTTGTGTTTTAAACTTGCTCTAGCACAAAAGACATTAATAACAAAACCAATTTCACATTGGAATACATATGTACTGTATGTATGAACACTATGAACTGGACTGGTTTAATGTTCTATATGTATATATTTACTCGAGTAGCTAATTGTAGATATTGGTCTGTGTTTACTGTAATCTTACTCATTATCTTGCTCAATAAAACATCTAATTCGATGGAAATATTGGCACTTATAATTATATGAAAATAAAATTTGTAAATTGACTATAAGTTTTAGGTCATCAACATTATGGATTTTCAAATTAAATAATTACTAGAGATAATATTCTATTGATTCTCACACATACTAAACTCCTATTACTGTACACCTATAAGTAGATTGTATATTTCTAATGTAACATATTTACATATATGTATATTTTAGAAAATGTTTACAATATTATAAAGTTGTTAATCGTTAAGAAAATTGATGTAATATGAAATAATTGAATGTACTTGTTAGGTGTACATCATTCTAAACGTATCAGAGAATATATTCTTTACACGTTTCAAATAATCATTCAATACATATATCTATGGCCATAGGAGATTAGCGAGGATGTTCGAGACGTAGAACATAAATGGTTGGAGCATGATGGTAGCGCGCCGTTCATTGAAACAAGACGTACTCCTGATATTGAAAATATGGATCTCGAGCAGTATCATCAGTCTATATCACAGTTAGTATCTGTTTCCAATTGATAATAGGCTAATGTAAATATTTGGTTTCTTGAACTTTGATAAGTAAGAGTATACCTATCATCCTTGCCCAGAATGAATAGCAGTCTCAGTGAAATACAAGCTGACATACAGCGTTTAGCAAATCAACAGAATCAAATACAGCAGCAACATTTAATGTCGCAGCATCAACAACAAATGCAGCAACAACTTCAGCAATTGCAAAGTCTTAGTCAACAGCATTTGCAGGTACGTACCATTTCCCATATCGCGTTTCGTTTTCTACTTATTTCCTTTCCTTTTTTCATTGTTCAGAATTATGCAATACCACCCATCAATCCGTTAACATCGAAATTGCAAGACACTCAACAGTCTCAGTTCTATTTGCATGATCAGCCGCAATTGCAAAGACGAATGTGGAGTCAACCACCTCCAACGCAAAGTTTAGCAAATGAAATGGCTGCTGTGGGCTATCAGCAATCAATGGATCCGCGATATAATGCTCAACCAACTGGTATACGCGTCTTAATAAATAAAAATTTAGATTCATCAATGTCGCCACGATTACAATTTTTGTAATGCGTTTGAATTGTTAAATCTCAATAGCTTATCAACAAGATATACGCTTGTATCAAGACACACGAAATTGGGGCACACATCCACCTCAACAGAAAGGATTTGTTTTGCACGATACTCCTCAGGAACCAAGGTACCTCAATGGTGGAGATCATAGTCTTTGTAATAATCAAATGAGTCACCCAAGTTCTACATATCCATCATCTGCATCTATTTTTAATCAAACACCACCATCTTCTGCTAGTCCACAACATCGTAATGCTGTAAGTACAATCATTTTTAATTGTTTTACATTTTAAGTTTTGTCGTAGTTAATAATAATTAGTCGGATTTTTTTTTTACAATGTATGAAAATGACATTGAACTGTCACTTGAAATCTTTAAATTTGTTGAAGTCCATTTGAATTAATAGATTTTAAGTGAAGTTAACATTTTAAAGGAAACATAAAGAAAACCGGAACTAATTAAAGAATATATATTTTTATAACTGTTTAAAAAACTCGACTGAGAAATTTTATATTAAATTAATAAATTTCCCAATCTTTGCTGAGCCTGGAGAGGGAGAGTGGAATCGATAAAGGGTCTAGATAAGGTCAACGCTGAAGTGTACTTTTTGTGGTTATTACACCTTTTAATAAATTTGTGGGTCCCCGGTCCTTTCGGAGTAGACCTGGCCTCTGGTCGTCCTGCGGGCCGTCTGTGTTGGACTGGTCAGGTGCTTTACCTGAGAACAATTGTGGACTGTATTTAATTTTTTGTTATGTTTATGTTTTTCTTACAAAGTCCGAGTCGTTTTATTACACGGCGATATACCAGATCGCGACGACTCCTCGTGCCGATAATAAATCTCGTTAAGAGATTCAATGTTGAGCATCGCAACTCTACAACACATATAGATCCGACGTGTCTATGTGTTTCGACCACGTCCCGGTAAATACCGAGGATCTACTCTCTTATGTGTGTATTCGACTCGCCTATGAAATAGACGATTCTGTCGCAATACACACAACGTCTTCTTCCGTTCGTTCCCCTTGCGTGTGTGTTGTAAGGACACACGCAATGCGTAGTCCCATGTTGGCTGGCCGCATGGACTTGCAGAAACTGCAGAGTGCCTCCAGTGTAACAATCACATAGCCGCTGGGGCCGCTCTGCGTTGTTTCTACGTTCTCGGTGCATGCACCGCCGGGCCTACACTGCGACAGGCGTAGCTATTGCATCATAGCCCTTGCAGCTGTAAAGGAACGACCGTTGCTTCGATCCACAGATCGAGCGTATTCTGTGACTTTTTCAAGACCCCCGTGCGTGAATTCCCTGTTCACATGATGCACGGGAACAGGAGAAGTATCCTCCACTAGAATACACCTGCTGTTGGTGGGCAGGATTTTAAGTAAGACGTACGCCATTCTGTGGGCGTGCATCCCCTAATGCTTCACGAATAAGGACAGCAGAGATGCACGGGACAGAATGGGTGATTATTACCGTCCTCGGCGAACTCCGAAAGTCGGAGATCGTCGGTTGTTCTTTCCTCTTTATCCAGAGGAATTCAGGTGTTTTTGTCGGTAGACCATAAGAGGCTTATGAGTGTCCACCGACGTCACGGAGCTGCGGAATGCGAAACGCATGAATCTACAATCGACGACTGCCGCGTCCAATTGTAAACTCTGCCGCACGTTGGTCGATGCGCGTGTCTACGAACAAAAGCGTACAAAAATGGACCTACCGCATGACCATCAAACTGTAACCCCGTGACTGAATCGATTCAAATAATTCCCGAAATTCAAGACGCAATAAGCCGGTAAAAATCTACGGGAAATTCTAACCGAATTCTCTCTAAAAGTCTCTAAAAGTCTTGTTCTTCTGTTCGCGCACGGCTGAAATACCTCGCGGAAGGAACGTTTTTCTCTCTCTCACTCATGCGGAAACGCCCTTTCTCGGATCGTTATTAGTAATTTCGAATTAGTCGGGCAACAGGCGTTAGATACCCTATAAACACCTTTTTCTTTTGTCCTTGCGGCTCGATGTCCTCGAGCTATAATAGCCAAGGCCAAGGTGATGTTTTCCGAATCCACCGTTAGAAGTCACCCGATTATTATAACTCTTAATAACGATTAAATTAGAGGTCGCTATGTGCGATATCGCCCGAACCTTGTTTCAAAACGTACTTTTTTAAACAATAACATCACTGATTAAACAGCGAAATCATGTTTAATTATTACGATTGCATATTGTTTTCTACTTCTCTTTTAGTCAGTTAGGTACTAAATGAATTGCTTTATGTATATACAAGCAAGTAGCAGTCATGGAACCAGTTAGTGATGTAATGCACATTTATAGATACTCTATTCACACTTGGTATGGCAGACGTTGCTCGCTTTGAAGTTTCGACGTTTAAACGCTTTCGACATTTGCTTTCGTTCTCAATATATTTAAGTGTATTAAAATGCGGTTTTTCTATTCATCTAGTATTACGAGTTCATGTAATCACTTTTACGAGGTTTGTTTAATTGTTATAATTTTTAGAACAATAACATTTATATTATATTATGCTATCTGTTTATTAATGACGCAATGTTGTTTGAATGTTATCGTCAAGTTCCTTGCTAATTTTTTAATATAGGTTCATCGAATAAGTCAGTTAATGAGCGAAAGCCCTGAACCAAAAAGGCCAACCGTACATCACATACCAATTAAATGCGAGAGTCCTACCGAAAAAAGGCAAGTTACTGCATTACACGCAGCTGTTCCCGCTCCACCTGTTGATGACATGAAACCTCAGAATATATCGTTTATCGGTAAATATTTTCCTCCTTATTCATTTAATAACGTGTCATGTGCAACAGTGTTTCAGAGTTCACTACGTTTGTTTTTGTTCATTGGTCGTCATCTTTTTGTTCATTTCATTCATGTATTTTAAAGGAAATGATGATGAGCTTACACAAGGTATAAGAGGTTTAAACATCACGTCGGGCAGCCGCACATATAGAATTCCATCACCAACTAGACCTTCAATATCACGTAATCCATTTCAACCTCATCCATCATTAAGAGAAGCCACACCATCTCCATCAGGTACACCAGAAGTAACACCTTTAGATCCAACGGATGCCGGTGAAAAAGGATTTTATATCTGTTTCGATAATGACGCACCGAAAAAACCAAAACCAACTCTTAGAGTGAAAAGAACATCGCCCAAAAAGGTAGATTTATAATAAGTTTTATAATCCTAGGATTCATGCTTGAAACAATCTTGAAAAGATTATCGTAAATCTTGGGTTCGAAATTATTTAGAGATCATTTTCGATATTTCTTTTAGGAAAGAATTGTGTCGTCATACGTTGAAAATGAAGATTTCACGGTGCGTCCCGATTCTCCTTCTGCTATTGTCATTGACAGGCAAAAACAGCTGGAAGCTCAACGGGATTCGGATCGAGAAAAACAACGTCAGGCTGATGAAAGAGAATTTCAACGACAAGAAATTAGAGATAAAGAATTACAGAGAGAAGGAGAAAGAGAAAAACAAAGAGAACGACACGAGATCGGTGGAGAAGCTCGGCAATCTGGAGTTGGTTTAGTAATCGGAAATCAATTAGCAAATCCTGATCCAGTAAGTTTTTGATATCAAGTATCGATTGATATTCCCTTTACTTTGTTACATTTATATATTTTTACAGAATTCTCTGGATGAAATGGAGCGGAAAAAAGAGCGTATAATGCTTTTATCTTTGCAAAGAAGACAACAGCAAGAGGAAATGAAAGAAAGAAAAGAGGCAGAAGCACAAGTGCGTCGAGAACAAGAGAAATTAAAAGCCGAGGAAAGAGCTCGTAAAAAGGAAGAGGAGAGGCAGCGAAGAGCGGCTATTTTAGAACAACATAAAGTCAAGAAGGCAATAGAAGAAGCGGAGAGAGATGTGAGCACACCTTTCAAACTTTCTTATTAACGGTAGCGTTTTAATTGATTTAGTCATCAAAAACCAGTATTATTGTTATCTAGGGTAAGGTTATTGATAAAGAACTTCTGAATGCAATAAAGCCGACAAAATTGCGTAATAAGACTGTAACAACCCGACCACGACCCAAGACAATTCACGTAGACGCTGGTACAGAATTGGATTCTGGGGCTCTTACGCCGAGTTGCGGGAAAAAGGGTTCTTCTTCTAATTTAAGTACAGGTATGGCAACATATCTCACATAAATAGGTAGTATAACAGTCCATTGCAATGATGAGTGTTTCTTGGAGATTAATCAGTAATTGATTGTACAGAATGTATATTTTATCTAATAATGCAGAATATCACAGAAATTACTAAAGATGTTAAAAAATTATTTTAATAAAAGTTATTCGGTATAAAAGGAGGTTTCACGTTTTTATTGATTAAAATAATTTTTATAGCATCTTATTGGTTTATAACTAACTTGTATTATAATGGTAACTTGACCTTCAAATCTCCTCTATTTGTATACTAATAAAAGAAAAAACATATTTTTCATCACGTTATGCCCACCTTTATATTAAACAACTTTTGTTGAGACATTTTTTTTAAATATCTAGTCATTTCTGAGATATTCCGCATTTCCAGATGAAACAGACACTTATATGTAGTTAAAATGATTGATAATTATGTATGTTCCTACAATATACTTCACTATGATCATTACCATCTCCACTCCAAGATAACAGTTACCACTGCTATCATAACAACTGTATTCCTGTGTTATAATCTTCTAATAGAAACAGTTTCTAAATGTTGTAATTGCATTCATTTCTTGCATGGCGAAAATTCAAGTCAAAAAAGTTTTATTTTTCCTTTGGTAACGCCATCTTTTTCATATTGATTTTGTTGTTGTTATTGTTATTGTTATTGTTATTGTCTTCTTTTGTTTTATAAGATCTCACCCAGTCACAGTTCCACAAGCTCCAAATTTTCTCGACTATACTAGTTTAATCGTCGATCGTTTAAGACGACGAACATTTCATATAACAAGCTGATCTCACACGTTTCCTATACTCCCATTCGAATAAACTAGAATAGCGAAGAAAAATTCGAGCTGATTGTTTTGCACTAACACACTTACTGTAGCGTCGCTGACCTCCCCGACGATGAGGCGAGACTACTACCGAGGCTCGCAGGACAGTCTTACTGCTGCTCATTTTGATGAACGACGTTCCGGCCCTCTTTATCGGGGCGGCAGTCTCAGGGGTACGCACAACACACACTCTCTGACTCACATACGTATCTGAAACTTTACATATGCAAAATATATTTGCGTTAGCTTTGCATAAAAAGAACACAAACAGAAAGTTAAACAAGTATAAAGTATTAGATTCTTAAATGTTTTTCCATGATTATTAACATGCTGATTGAAACGTTTTGCTTATAATTGCATTTAATGACAGAATTAATTAAAAAAAAAAAAAAAAGAATGTATACATTAATCGATTGTAATGAATTTTTCTATACGTATCAGAAATATGCAATACACTGTACTAAATACTACACTTGGTTGGATAATATTTAGCAAATACTGTATTCATTGTCTTTTTTTTTTTTTCAAAATTATTCATTGTTAACGTATGGATGATTTATATTATAGCACTTTTTCTTTCATACAATTTGCATGCTTTTTTAACAAATTTATTTGAAATATATCCTTTTATTAATGTAACGTTGTAGTAAAACATATTCTTGAAAATATACGTAGTATTTAGTATCGATGTGGAGAAGAACTAACTGATTGTAATAGAGGTACCCTATTTTAGTATCTTCCGTAGATTCACCCGACGACGGTAGAGGTTCCTCGCCTTGTCGAAGTATGAATCAACTTGGTCGACGTGGTTCCTATAAAACATCTAGAGGTGGGTTAATCATTATTTATAGAAAGAATGCCGTATTTATATTCCTTAAACGTTTGGCTTGATGAAAGTAGACTCGTTGCAGGATGTATCACTGGTATGGGCAGCTACGTATGAATCTTACAATGTTGAATATTTCATTAGTATTTGATTATTCTCCAAATTACCTAAGCAAGGTTACTTAAGGGTATGACTTTATTTTTAAGTAGCGCCTTATAGTAGACCTCTTTCAGTTGGAACGCAACATTGTACTGCACCAACCTGCACCGGCTACCTTGAGTTTTTCGATGTTCCTAGTGGACATGGCTCGTAGTTAGACTCTGCCCCTGATGCAATGACGTACGATTGAAGCATCCCCTACCTAATTAATCTTTGATCGTACATAGCGTTTGGAATGTAACAAGGTAAACATTGCATTATTGCAGATGTGCAGGAGCCTCAGCAACAGGTTAGAGGCAGGCCTAAATACCCGAGTTACCAAAACTTTAAGGGGAGAAAGTCTAACTCCTTGATGAATTTGTGTGGTAAGAAGCACCAGTGACTTGGAATACGTTTAATCCCCCTTCTATCGTGCAATCGTATATTTTATATGTCCCGTACACACCGTTCCAATCTTTTGTAGGCTATAGCATATACGTAGTCGCATGGTGGCAGCTCGGAGCGCACAGGTGGCAGTGATATACTTACACGCATACACCAACGGCACATTGTTTATATGTATACGAAATTCTATCTGCTTTGGTTTTTGCATTTTATTATTTGAACAATAAGAAATGCAAGATTGTTCTTTAATCTTGCTTTATTCTCATACTATTCGTACTACTCTTATATAATTCTTCTGAAAGCAGATGGAATTTTTATCCCGTTCACAGGATGACATTTTGCTGCAGTAGATGAGATTAAGTTGATGCTTGTCGGGCTTGTTGTTGTACAGCACTGGTTGTGGGTACCGATATTTTCAATGTTTTTCAGATTATTGGTGGTTCCAGTTTCCATTTAATAGCTTTTCACTCTAACTCACATTTAGGTCCTGTATCATATGGTTATCCTATCACTTACGTTGGATATGTATTTGTTCTGTCATTCCTTTCTATTTTTATTTCCAGGTATTATGGTAATACGGCATAGGAAATTCATCTTGACGATAGTAAACATCATACTTTTCAATAGAACTCATAAATGCTGCATGAGTTCATACATTTATTATTGCATTAACGAGCTACACAATCGTTAGATGAATTTGTTATGTTTTGTTCGTCCGCCTAAAGTCGCAAAGTTTTCACTAGCAATTCCATGTTTCACTACAAGTGAATTTGTCCATCACTTCCGGTCGCGTGTTACAAAGTATTTTTTAGATGAAATAGTACCCGAACAAATTTTGTCGAAGTCGTTGTTATCGTTCTCGAAATTCCTTACAAATAGTACCTTAGATTATTTTAGAATCACGAAGAGCTTTACTCTACCTCTTCTAGATGTTCTAGACGGTGCATAGAATCAGAAATATCTTGATCCTTAATTATTTGTACGATATATCAATACTTGTTGAAGTTTTTGTATTGGACGCAAGCTATGAAAATGGATACTGTTGAAGATCCTTCGTAAGTCTAACAAGTGACTAATATCTCACGGTCTACACATCAGGGACTAACCGTTTAGTAATTAATAAAATTGATTCCGTTCGAATTCCTCTTGCTTGGATGGGGTATAAACGTTTAATATACCGGATTGACTGTTAAAAAGGTCGTACCTCTTGTCTTTTATTTCGTGAACGGACCACGTACGTTCGAGTCTCTCTCTCTCTCTTTCTCTCTTTTTTATATTTCTATCTTCATATACTGAGCTTGCGTTCGCAGGTTCGAGTAGTGATCAACACGGTATGATGTGTCGATACACAGATACGGACAGCGGACTGGGCAGATCAACACCGCCAAGGAGAGCACCGAGTCCGGGCATGGGCAGCATGAGGCATCTTCCATCACCATCAGGACCTGGCTCTTTACCTCCCGGTTTGATGACCAAGAGGCGAGTGTTCGATGATGGCAGCAGCGACATCAGCAGCACAACAAGTTCAATGATGGACTACAATGGTGAGTAAATTTAATTACAAAGCTTTCGTTTAACTCTACTGCGTTCTTCGAATTTTGTTGCAATCGCTCGTCCACTGAGCTCGTTAAAAAGAATTATTAATGGTCCTTAACAGGCTATTAGTAATGGTTTCTTTACCTGTCACTCAAACTTAATGAGATTTTCTGGTGGTAATGGAAACACGTCTGTGACAAAAGTGTCCTCAGGACCGTGGCAGGGTTTAATTACACGGGTATTGAAATTGAGTATGAAATTTCCTCTGAAATATTATAATATTGGGTTAAAACATTGTTTCGTAAAAATGTATTAAGTACAAGTTGAAATTTGTTGACTTTTTATCAAAGAACATAGCCTTAAGTAGGTGATTATATTTTGACAAAGTGTACATTATATAGGTTTTATTTATATAAGCCCACTTTTATGTTGATAGGTCCAAAATTGTATAAGCAACCAACGACCAAGTCAAATCGTGGCATTATGCTGAACGCTGTGGAATACTGTGTGTTTCCGGGCACGGTGAACAAAGAGGCGAAAAGAAGAGTGTTGGATGAAATCGCGAGGTCGGAAAGCAAGCATTTCCTTATTTTATTTCGAGACGCTGGCTGCCAATTCCGGGCCCTCTATTTGTACTGCCCAGATAGAGAACTTGTTTTGAAATTGTACGGTACCGGACCGAAACAAGTTATTGATAAAATGTTCGACAAATTTTTCAAGTAAGTTCATCACTTTTCTGGATTTATTCTTATTGCGAATATCTTTATCAATTCAGTGTGCACTGTAACGTCATCTTATATGTGATTATATGTGTAAATAAAAAAGTTACCTTTTTTAACGTTCATAGGACCAGGGTCAAAAACTGACATTAAAAACTGGATGGGATACACAACAATACCCCAATCTCATTTTTGATCTAATTGTTACTAAACATACGTATGTTGTACGAATATTGTGCCAAAAGAGTTTGCATTTAATACAAAGACTTATGTTCTTTGAATATTCTACACATACACAATCATTACATTGCATGCAAGTTTTTCATGATTTTCTGTCTTTACTTCTTCCACATACGTAGCATCGTCCTGGTTTGACCTCAATAGAAATCAAGTTCTTTACTTTTTACATTTAGTTCAGGCAGCATAGTAATAATATTCTATTTTATATTATTATTTAGCGATTTGTCGGTAGAACATCGACGAATTATAATAATACACCAATTAATAAAAATAGCATTATCGTACATAAAGAAAAACAACCACTTCATCATATCTTGCATCACGAATATGTAAAATACCAATAATAGAGAGGGAAAAGTATACAAAAATTTCTTTCCGAAATTATGGAAAAAATATTATATCTAGGGTACTATTGTAGCCCCCTCGGTCCTATGAAGGTTAATATAAGATACATCGTTCAGTATAAATTTCCAAGTTGTTTTTGCTTTTAGATACAATTCAGGAGCTAAATGTTTTTCACAAGTTCACACGAAGCATCTGACTGTGACCATAGATGCCTTTACGATACACAATAGCCTTTGGCAAGGTAAAAAGGTGAACTTGCCGAATAAGAAAGACATGCCTCTCGTCATATAGTTTTACATAAGTGTCACACTTAACATTATGCTACTATGCCCTCTGTTGTTCATAGTTACTATTTTAATACAGGCCCATATTAAATTAATGCAAGCATTGCGTTCTTAGTCAATTTTATAAGGGCAAATGATCGATGCTGACTCAGACGTGAGCGTGCAGTTTATTCTCAATGTCTTTAAAATTGCACGCTAACCAAACGACGCATTGTTACATACTTCTCTCTCTTTTATAATTTGCTCTACGTCTTCTGTTTTCGCTGTATTTTTTTTCCTGTTTTTTCCTTTGTTTTGTTTTTATGTTAATAACGTTGGCATCGATCATTGTGCCGTAAGATTACCAATATCTAATTAATAGGAATGGTTTGTTGTCAGTATCTAATATCTTCGCGGACTAACATTCGACTTGTAACCGCCTTGTAATTGTATAAGCTGCTGTGTTATAAATGAAAATTGCGACTGATGTAAGAGGTATTAATTAATTTTTCTTTATAATCGTTTCTTCTTTTCCGCTAAGAGAGAGGCAGGGCTTTTATAAATATCACATAACAAATGTTTCGTCTTTGTACTGCATAAATTAATTCGCACATGTTTCCCCGTTACGCGTAAATTAAAAATGCTCTTAATTATTATTCTAATATTATTATTACTATTATTATGATGATTATTATAATTATAATTATTATTATTATTATTATTATTGTAGTGGTATCATTTACCATCGCTGATCGCTAAACGCAAGTGGAGGATCATTAATTTGAATACATTTTTAACAGAATTTATAAACAGATTCGAATACTTTCAGCGTGATTTTTGTATTTAATTAATTTCTATTTAATATGATTAAGCAGAAGATAAAAAACGGTAACGAAGCAATTGCCTTGCATCAAAATTTCATTTTTACAGCCATAACTCTTCAATGTTTTTATTCAAAGTTCGATTCGGTTTTGTATGATTGTAGTGATTGTCGTAAAATTTCTTTTCGCTGTTCGATGTTCTTGTGGAAGGCGAATTAATGATTCCTCGTTAAGTATGAGATTTTTGCAGCTGTTGACGGTTGCAGCAGCGTACGTTGATAATGTAATTCGTTCGTTAAAAGGGGGTTGAGAAGAACCAGCTTATAGAGAAACAGAAGAAAAAAAAATAATGTGGATGTGTAAATATATAAGTTGATTCTGATTAGTGAAAGAGAATACCAAATCAGCCTTAAGATCGATCTGAATGTAATTGATGTGCGAGGATGTTTTTCCTTTACCATATTAGATACATCAATTATAATTTATATAATGCCTCGTTGATTTGAATATCTTGAAGTGAGTTCTGTGAAGTGTGCTTCGGTATAAAATTATAGACTTGTGAGGACTTAAAGAAAGTGAAGGATGAGACCGTATGAAACAGTACCAAAAGTAAGAGTTTGTTTCTCGAGAAATATTAATAATTTTTGGTCACTGACAGGAGGTGTTTGAAGGTAACGACCACGAATCGGTGAGTTGTATTGTTCTTTTCTTTCCTGCGCGCAATACATACTTATTTTGTACGATGTAACGAACAGTTTGAAATCTTGAAATCGTTTCGAGCATTGTAAGAGGAAAGCAGAAGATGGTTGAAACAAGGAAACGCTAACATAACAAGTTTGTTTATACTCAAAATTTTCTTCGTTTTAATTACATAACTTATTTAAATGTCCCAGGCCTAAATGTTTTTAACCCAACGCCCCATAATCTGCGTTCCTCGTAATCAAGAAAGGAGGCTCTGACGAGAGTGTTAATGATTTATTTATAAACGTCTTAGCGTGTTATTATAAATTTTAACGAAACGGACTAATATTTAACCCGCATATGAGTTGGATAATTTCCTTTACGATTTACGTCAACAGTATATGTATCCTTTTTTCTTCGGATGGCAATCGTTCCCTTTTTCTTTTTTTTATTTTCTTTTGTTTTTAGTATGGTTCTCATTTCCTAATGGAATGTGCCAGTCCAATTTCAAGTGAAATAAAATATGCGGCTCTCGTATTGTACATGGTGAATAATTAGCATAATAATAGCGGAAGAACTATTTATTGTGCCATAAATTGTAAATGTCCGCCGTTCGTGTAGGACTGGCACTGACCTTCCATCTTGAAGATTCGATTCTTTTAACGCGTATACGATTCGTTTATCTTAATATGCCAATAGGACGAATGGATAGAAATTAGATAGAGGTAAAAATACAATTTTTGTACAGAAATATGGAGGGTCTATATACGTTATAAAATTTTTCGTTATTATTTTCTATTTAAGTTATATTTAGTACATGTATTATATATTTATATAACGTGCTTTCTTTTTTACTCGATGGACATATGCGTGGGATTTGGAGCGATGATAATGCTATATAAAACAAAAGTTAGACAAAAAAGAAAAATTGACGATCAGTTCACTGAAACAATAGACCCCCCAATATTTTCTGAAATAGTATAACAGAACGAGATCGTATTGATTATTATTAAGTAATTACGCAACATATCGAATTTCATGTTCTTCACGATTAATCGCGAAAAATATATTTTTAATTCGCAACGATAACACTTGGTTTAATTGTCCTACGATTAGTTTTATTCGGTCACGAGGACGATCTAATTGAAGGGACTTCGAAAATAAGATTTCACTTTGGAAGAAAAAAAAAAAAAAATCCGTCGATCGTAGTGTCCAAAGAAGATGTTCATTATATTCTATTCTCGTCTATTGTAAATCTATTGCGTGTATCGCCGTAAAAATGATGGATAATAGAAAAATTGTTAGGAGCTTCAGACTCCAAAATAGTCCGACTTGACAATATTGAATCGCAAAAATATATGAATGCCATATGGTGAATAATAAAATTCGAAAGGGGCAAGCCGCGATAAAAATCTATTATGACAACGCGAACGAACAGTGAATGAAGATTTACGATTAACGATATAATAGTCACTAATCTTAAGAATCAACGGGATAACAACATCGGCTTGTGGAGACGGGATTGAAGATATAATAGAAAAGAAGCTACAAACAGTAAGAGAAAAATGTTCGGGGAAAGGATGTGTAACTGTAGTAAAGAAGGGTGATTGCTTGTGCTTGATATTTATATTTTTCGAAGCAGAGGAATATTATTAGTGAGCTGTTGGTAACCGGCGTGATAAACAATGAAACGAAAATACTGAGATACGAAAAAATGTGGGATATAAATAATCGCGCTTACTAATAATAAACGATTATCTTTATGTAATAATCCTTCATTTTTATTGTCACAAAACGAAAGAAATGGAAACCGAAAACTTTGTCGAATCGTACTTGTTCGATTTATCCATGTCTGTAAATATTATGTTTTTATATACACATAAATGAAATTGTTACTCAATAATATATATTTATTGGGTACATCAAGTAAAAGTTTGGGTCATATTTTACTGTTAGCATCTTGCAGCGAATGTCATCAATAAAATTTAATAATCCACTTTGCAATAGACTTTTATTCTTCTGCGAATGGTATATATATATATACGGAACTAAGTGTGTATTCTTTGTCTTAATTGGTTGTATAATGTAAATGTATATATATATAACTTTTGGAGTACAGATGAGGGTGAATTAGATGACCATACTTTCTCATTGTTATATATTTTATACACAATAGCGGAGGCGTCATTGTTAATTTTTCTGCATATGTATAATATATTACAATTCAACGAATAAGAAAAATATTAGACATAAATATTAAAATATTTTTATGAAGAACGTTTCTCCCTACATATAAACTGCATTTAATTCATTAAGGACACTTTATTACAGGGCGCTAGATATGACTTTACTTTCGTTTTTTAATCGTCTTAAATATTAAAAGTCAATACTCTACTACCGCTACAACAGTATAAAATAATTTTATTTAGTTCGTTCTTATTCTTTTCTTTTTAAAAAACAGACGGTTTCGATCGAGCGCAATATCATGGCTCTGTGTGTCACGGCCCTCGATCGAAATCGTTAGTTGCACTTACATTAAAGATAATAAATAGCTTTAAATACTGATGTACAATTGTTTTATGACTTACAAATGAATTACAATTAAACTATATGGCAGTGAACTTACTACTTACACGTATGTCGTAACGTTTGTTTTGTATATCGGATCTATGATACAATTCGATGCGAATTTGTGCCATAATTTGTTAATGCTTTAAAAATCGTTTCTCAAACTATGTTTGCGAAGTTATTACAAGACACCTGTTATAAAAAGCATTTCATGTCGAACAGCTGTTTGAATTTTTACGTTGACTTAGTATTATATTATTATCAAATTACAAGCTATAATTTTACAATTAGTAATCGAATTAAATTGTTTCGAATTTATTTCATGTTGTTTGCATGAAGTTAATACTTTAACTTTTTATTTCCAACTTAGAATTTATGAACATTGTACGTATTAAAATATAAATAATTTGTGTCAAAATATGGGAAGATATTTTTCATTAATTAGTTGCATCTGTAAGATATTTTGAATGTTATTATTAAAATACTTATTGGAATGGCAGTATGAATGCAACGAATTATGTTATACGGTATTCAAATCTGTTCGAAAATGTATTTGAAATGCCTCGTAGTTAGATAATTTATAGACACGATTAGAATTTTTATAACAATGTTAAAATATTTATTTTAGTAAGTAATGAACAATTTTTTTTAATACTTTTTGCTTAATTGCGAAGCACATGCTTAAACGATTAATTAGTACTCTAGTGTTAAATTTGAAATAAATTTCTTTCAAACTTTTGGAAAGTTCACCATTCTTTTCTGTAAAGATTTATTTCGAAAAGTTTTGTATAAAATAGAGCAATGTAAAACTTCTTATATACAAGTTGTAAATATTAAGTTATCCTTTTTACATCATATTCGCTGCATGTCAGTTTTATCGATTTATTTTCAATATAAATATAAATCTGTGTAAAAGCAAAAAGAATTTTTGATGAGACTTTTATAAAAATTCGTTATCATAAGATTCTACAACGATAAAAAAAACAAGTTTGAGAAACTTCAATGTAAACTTTATGCGTTTGCACGTTAGCATCTATTGGCTTCGTTTAATCTTATGTCTTAACGATTAAAGAATTTCCCATCATGATATGGCACTTGATCCTGGTGTGAAATTGCATTGAACACAGTTCATAGAAACGTTTCGAGCATTGTGCGTCCTTTGAACAGTCTTTGGAACTAAATTGAATGACTCAGAGGAATTCACACATTGTACTGATTATCATTGTACTGGGCAGGAGCTCAAGTGAATATTATGCAATTCATCCATGTCTGTCCAATCTCGTCTTTCCCCTCCAATCATCACATTCCTTATGCACCCATTAAAGTGATCTCTTGTTATTAATGTTCCTTTTGGAGCAGAAGCTGTAAAATTATCATTTTTTTCATGCATAAGTAAATTCTATTATTCGTATACTTATTAGAATCGTTTTTACTTGTTTGTCAGAAAAAGCAGTTTATAGAGAAGAAAAGGAACTGATGATTATTCTTTACCTGGCAAACCACCAATGTATAGTGGCCCGGATACTGTAGAATCCATTATATGATAATTGACATTAGCTGGAAGGCCATACTTTTGATCCATCTCGTCGACCTTCAATGCCAGCTCTTCGTCATTATAAACCGCTTGTATTCTGTGCCATCGATTGTCACAGATCGTGTATGGACTACTGAAACGTTGCTCCACATACAACGGATTGTTATCTCCCAAATCGCCCGACATGATCACTTTACCATTGTTCAGCTCCAGTGACAATGAAGGCGAATTGCTAGGTGCCGTTATAGAAAGTAAAACCCCCGACAATTCTGACGTTCTAAATTCCAATTGAAGTTCCAGCACAGCACCTAACTCGAAGTTCCTCTCTGAAAAGCAGAAAAATCTATGAAATTGTTTTACACACAGTGGTAATTATTGTCAGACTGCGAATTTTTATGCGAATTCGAATTTTCATAATGGTAAGCAAAAAAATAAAGTGGAATTTAATCATAAATTCATTTCATCCCTTAAATTTCATAGCTTGTCATTAATCTTAAATATTTTGCACACCTCTGTGCATTTTGTGACTTTTTACACATTGAAATTTCCTGTAATTGCTCAAAAATCCGCAGTCTAATTATTATATTATTCAACCCTATCCTTTATAAAAAAAAAAGTTGGTTTCTTTTCCATTTTCAGTTTTATCAGTTGCGTGGATAAATGTAGTTTCGTTGTATCATACAAAATAGACATAAATCACAGAATAATTTAAAATACTTAACGATAACTGAATTGGATACATAAAGGATATCATAATTTTTATATCTTACTGTATATGGCATATGCTTCATCTTGGAAATACGCTCCACTTTCAACGTTTGGGAAACACTGTCCCACTTGATAAGCTCTACTAGTGGACCCGACCATATCATACACGTTTCCGTTGATCCTTAACCCTCTGATGCATCCCTTCAGAGTTTCCAGTTTAACTACAACCTGTTCAGGTATCAGTGTCCCCCCCTCGGGCAAACCACCAATATACATCATAGAGGCCAGTCCTATTTTTCTTGGCACCTTGATAGTGCGTGGTGTTTGGGCATCCACAAGCAACGTCAGCTTCCTTTCATCGTGACTGATCACCACATGATGCCAATTACCGTCGTTAAATGGCGTTTTAAACAGTATCTCTTTCTTCTGTTTGCTCTTCACTAAAAGTAAAAGTTGGCCGTCCCGTATTACAACCATGAGGTAGTGCTTTGGTCTTAAACCCTACAAAGTGATGTGAAACATTTTACGTGTTGTAGAAATAATCTAGGTGTGACAAAAATATCTCATTTCTACATACTGGAGTGATAAACAGCAGGCCGTTCGGATAATACGTCCTAAAATCAAATTCTATCGCGTACTTCTTCTCCCAAAACTTTTTAAAATTCAGATAAAGCTGTGTGTGACTGTTTGGTTTGTCTCCAAATTTTAAAGCGCCGGCTTCCAGAGAATAATACGGCACTTTTTGGCATCCCTCGGGTTGAGTGGACATCCCTCTCGAAAGCGACGCTGATGGTGTATAGGTAGGCGTATCTTTTCCCATATTTGGTCCAGGACGGCCAATTAATGCGTGCTCAAAGCTGACAGCTTCATCGAACCAAACAATTCTGTATAAAACAACGTACTTAATAATTATTTCTTATTAGGCGCTCGTTAACTCCTTGCATTATTTTGACGAGTCTGACTCGTGATGAAAATTTTAGGCCAAACATGGATGTCACGAGTCGGGCTCGTTGTTCAGTTCCAGACCAAACGAATATCACGGGCTTGACTCGTACTCGACATTTCAGGCTGAACATGAATATCACGAGTCTTACTCGTGGTCTTAATTTCGGGCAAAATTGATATTTAATTGTTTATTTGTATTGTGCCTTTCAGTTTTAAGTTTAATATTAGTGAGATAATCAAAAAACTTATTTGAGTTCAAATACTACTACCGCGGATTTGCTTCTACATGTTTTTATTTCATTATTAATTAATTATATTATTATTACTTATTCAGAATTTGTTTTAATCTTATATGATAATTAAAGTATTTATAAAAGTTTTTGACTCAAATTCATTTGAATTTCACAAGAGTTCCATCGCGTGGACAAGATGGGTCTCAAATTTCGGCACGCGCGCTCCACTGCTCATCCTTCACCGCGACAATTGAGGCAGCCGCGTTTGGCCTGACTTTTTCCGAGATTCCGAATAGTGCAAGGGGTTAAAGTGATTACGCGAACAGCGGTCGGTGGATCTTTTTGCATCCAGGATATACACTCTTGTCCATCAGTATCCTGTCGCTTGTCATTTCTAAACAAACTACTCATCATATTTTGCTGATAGTATAATCTTAAAAACAGAGTACAATTTAATCTTCTCTGTAATGCAAGTAATCGATGAATTAATCGATGAATGGTAGCTTCATTCTGTAATTCTAACATACCATTTTGTTATACTAAGCTTTTTGAACGTTCAACGATCTATGGACGGGAGTGTATATATTGTACATACAACACAGATTACGGGTCTATCCCGTTGGGTGTGTCCAATGGCACATTTCAACTATAGAGACCCAAGAAAAACATTCCTTACAGACGACACGCATGGAATCAAGCGTGGTTCTTCCGTATTCAATATTCAAACGATGCCCAATGGGGCTGATAAAGCAACTTTTATACGTTTGCTTTTCTTTGTGGGAGTTGTTGGTACAAGCTAAACGCTTCGGGTACAACAATATCCACTATTATGGACTCTAAAGGCTTAGAATACACTAAATACAAAACAGAGTTATCTGCTGGCTGGAAGCCTTGTTATTAAAACATCAATGAAATATGATCGGTCACAAATTATGCGAGGAATACCAGAAAAGTCATAGAAAGTGAAAGAAAAAGATAAATAAGAATTAAGTGTTACTTGGGCCCAAAAAGACCCGTCGACCGCCTTACGTTAAAGTAGTTAAGTTATTAAGCATAACTAAGTTCTACATTTTTAAATTGTATCTCTCTGACGTATTTCATATTTTCGCGAAAAATACTTGTGTTTAACTTACTCATCGTTAAAGATCGCATCCTTGATCGCGCCGTACAAAGGGGTGGTGGTAGCAATCATATTGGTGTTGTTGATAAGTACCGGTAAGCCTCCAAAAAATAATCCTCCGCCTCCTTCGGGAGCTCTAATAGCGGCACTGGTGGGCAGTTTACCTGCACTTTGATAAGTATCGTCTATTCGCAACTCGATGTCCTTTCGCCTTTTAATCACTGTCACCGAATGGTATCTTCCGTCGTTGAAAGTGTCATTCGATTGTAGAACGAGCTCTCCTCGTCCACCGTTCAAACGTACTTGCACTTGTCCATTCAATATGCAAACAGAATAATAACTCTTTCTCTGAAGCAAAAAAAGATCAAACTACAAGTTACAAATGAATTTCACGAATTCTATTCGTTGAATTTTATTACAACTTAACCCTTTCGCTACCAGGGCCTCAGGAGACAAATCGCCACCACAGCTCAGACGTTTTATTATTTAAATATCATATGAATTGTCATTAATTTTTATGGGATGTATTTATAACGTTCTAACTAAGTGAAATTAGCAATTTTACACACCGACCCACATAAGTGACACTGTGTGTCACATATTTCTGACGCCTGGCTCAGGTGAGAAAATTGGGTCGTCACATATATGTGTAGGAATGCGATCGAGCGGATGCGAGTTTGGGAAAGTCTGAAGAGTACTTGAGTTGGGCGATTGTCGTGCGAACGCAGAATGTTTGGGCTGGAATGTTTCTAAAGCGTGAAAGATGAGAACTTGAGGAAACGTTACGACTGAGAAATCCTGGGTAGTCGTGATCGAACGCATCGAGTGAGAAAGGTTGACGATTAGAATGAAAGGAAACGAGTGTTTGAAAGAATATATGACGGGGAAAATGCGAGCGCGTGGCAAAAAGTCTTGAACGAAAGGTTTTGATTGTGAACGTAGACAGAGTGTTGAAGTTGCTAAATTGTGAAGTTGTTTAAGTTATTTTTGTTAAAATGTTTTAAATATACTTTTATTGATACTTTAATCGCTTCATTTTTATTTTTCACACCTGAATCTTCCGTTCTACAAAAATCATTTTATAGAATTTTCCTATATATGTGACGCTGATAGCGAAAGGGTTAATTGTATCGAATAATTTAGGGTGCGTGAAATTTGAATATCGAGTCGCTGTGAAAAATTGCGAACACAATTATAACTACCACCCTACATCGTGTTTAATTTAAAGTAGCTTCAACGTAGAGAAATTTTCAAGAAAAAAAAAAAAAATGATATTTTACATACATTCGACTCATCGTTCATGTGCCTAATATTAGGCATACGTTCCTCTTGTCCTTCGAATGTAGAAAGAAGAAGCACAGCTCGATCCTGCATTGTTCTAAACAAGAAACTCACCGTTGAGTTTATTTTGCGTAGAGTGTACGCAGAATGTTGCAAATAACCGTCTCCGTAGAATCCTACTATTTTTAATGGCTGCGAAAGTAAACATTTTCAAACTGAATAAGTTTTAATCCGAACATGGAACCGCTTAGAAAGTATTTCATTTCAAAATATTGAAATTAAAAAGATTCGTCACTTGCTTACCTTACTTGCACAAGTGGGTTCAACGCCGTAATACTGTTCCGCCATTGGATCGTAGCCTTCTTCAACGACAATATTAGACATGCAACCAAGGAAAGACACTTGCGAGGGCAAAATCAGCTTTTCTGCCCGGAAACTTGGCGGTACACCGCCGATGTAATATTTGGCTTGAATGAAATCAGGAATGTCCGCTTTCTTGGGTTGAGGGGCAGGCGCGCCGATTCTTTTGTCAGCCTCTCCGCCAACGCTTAAACTACACTTCTCAATGTTTTTGGGCAGCTGATAATGTCTGGACGCGTCCACTTTTGTCCAATTTCCGGTGTTGTACTTCGAAATCGAGGACATCTCCATGCTAACGTTGCCGCCGTAACCGATGTGTAGAATTACCTTTCCTTCTCGCAGGAATATCATTATGTGTTGATTCTGTTACGAGGAAAAACGTCGACACGATTATGTTTCTATTATACAGAGTGTTCGAACAGCCCTGGGCTTAAATTGAAAGAGTAACTCCCTGAGACATTCTAAGACGAAAATCAAGAGTAACGATTTTGCGTTTGAGGCTTTGTTTACGAGTTATAACTAGTTAAAGATATCGTTTAATCCGGACCGTTCGACGCTTGAGCATCACTGTGGACTCAGCGACGTTACCGACCGAGTTGCCTCGGTTACCCGCTCTCAAGAGTCGAACGGTCCGGATTAAACGATATCTTTAACTAGTTATAACTCGTAAACAAAGCCTCAAACGCAAAATCGTTACTCTTGATTTTCGTCTTAGAATGTCTCAGGGAGTTACTCTTTCGATTTAGGCCCAGGGCTGTCCGAACACCCTGTATATCTTAAATTTAACTCATAAAAAATCTCTTATTTCCATTCCGTTGAATTTAATAATGCTATTGCCTTTCGATAGAGAATTAGTACTCACGTTGTCTGGATTAATAGCTAAAAACAGTAAAGCATTTTCGTCGTAAGTTCGAAAGCTGATCGATACCCCAAACGAGTATTTATTGTACGGCCCTGATGAGACCCTGTTCCTGACCGCATAGCCTTCTCCATTGAAGCTATAAGCTATGTCATCTCTAACATCCTCCACTCTACAACATCAATGCAAAATATTGAAAATGGAAAGCAAGCAAATGTTTGTTTCCGTGCTTTGTTTAAAAATTGTACTCTTTTCTCAATTACCCTTCTACACACGCTTGGCAAGCCATGTCTGGTGCAGTTGTGACGAAGTTCCAAAGCCCTATGGATTTTCCATCTAAAATAACTTGATGTACACAGGCTGGAAGGCCGCTAGTCGCGATAAGCTCGGTTCTTCGTCGTTCTGTTCGGGGAATCTTTCCTATCCAGACACGGTCCAAGGGGGTAATGTCGAAGCGACCGTACTCAGAACTGGTCGAATTCGTCACAGGACGATGTCCTTCGGTCGTAGATGATTGCTTTCGGACGAATAGTTTACCCAAGTGACGTACCCTGAGAATCATACGGTTTTTCGAAATTATAAAATGTACACAGTTTATATATCTGATACTGATAGTAGATACAATTAGAGATACTCTTAGATTTTTAACATTTTTATAACAAGGTAGAATGTACATATACCATCAAGGAAGATCAGAGGCAAAACTTTAGTATAAGTTCTGATTTTCTTTAACCCCTTGCGCTATAACATCGCGTGAAACTTGTGACACGCTTTCTGGCTAAAACATCAAAGACATGAGATGGATTCGTGATACATGTTGCGTTTCGAATATAAAAAACATGAATCAGACTCGTGATACTTTGGACCAACTATAAGAAGTACGAGTTTCATTCACGTTTCAATTTTTATAAATGTCCTAAATGTAACTAGCACGGTGGTCCTCACTTAAATCATAGTGCAAGGGGTTAATTAGATGTTTCAATATTTCCTTTTAACCTTTTCTCACAGTTTTAAAAATATTTTTCGAATATAATGTAATATGAACTGTTACACACGATATTTAAATATTAATCAAGAATGGAATATTAACATCTTAAACAACACAATACCTTTCAGCCTCGATTCGGTACCAGAACCTATCATCCTGAATATCGCCACTCTGTATCACTTCAGGATGAGTGACGATTCCTGTACCTCCTCCAACATTCCACACGAATCTCACTCGCCTTTGGACAATTTCCAGTGCAAGAAAATCGTCCTATAGATAAAAACAGAAATGCACACGACAATGTATTTTGTTCTCCCTCGATATCTCGTAAACCTGTTTCTAATCTCAATAACATGCTTACGTTTAAACTACTGGGGAGGTAAAACAGAGAGCCTTCTTTCTTCCCTTTTGGAAGTGCGAAGGTGATTACAATTGTATTTGTCGACGTTGGTTGCAACGTGGACGGTCTGTACGAACGGCTGCATTCTTTTCCCTCTGCTGACCTCAACGAAACACGGATCTGAGGGAAAAAATAGTTACATGTTTATTGAATTAACCATTTTGCGCTCGAGAGGTGACTGTTAGTCGCCAAACGATAGTTTCGCAAATTTTTAGATTTCAGTTAGTTTGTTTATTAATCAGACTCAGCGGTTAAGTAGTCGTATATGTAAATTTTAGTATATCGTTTAACACTATTTCTACTTACACTTCACGTATATCTATTCCTACCGCGACATTTCCACGTAAGACAGACTGCAAATTTTTCTCAGAAAATAAACAATGAAAAAAGAAATGAATATTGAAAAATATATTATACGTATATTTGACGAAAAGTCTGAAGTTTAAAGGCAATTCAATTACGGTGTGTATCTATGAAATTCTAATCGAAATTTTAGAAACGGTCATTTGACCGGTTGTGGTAGGAATAGTGTTATCTGAAGTAAATGACGTTTAATGTAGGCGAATCTTAGTAAATATTTCAAATTTGAAACTTTTTAAAGTTAGCATCGTTAGACGACTAACGGTCACCTCTCGAGTGCAAAGGGTTAAACAGAGAGAATATTATGAAATTTATAGTATTATAATTACTCCGTCAGCGGTATTTCTAGCTTCGGCGATTTTGTCTTTGAGATTCTGTAATTTTGTAGCTAACGTATTATTCCATTTATCAAACGCGTTCTTTCTTTCCACAGCAGCGCTTGATAAACTTATCAGTTTCGCGTCTGCTTTCTTTATGTTATTAAGTGCTTCCGACACTGAAATAAATTGTATGAAAAAGTTGTAGGAACATAAACGTATAATATGATAGAGAAATGTAATCATCGTGACAGATCTTACATTTTTCACTGGTTAAACCAATTTTCGAGTCGCCTTCCCTCTTTAATTCATACAACTTTGGTTTCAATCTATCAGCGATTCCTTCTGTGTAATCCTCGATCAGCTTCTGCGTTTCTTTCACGGTTTCCAACACGTTTTCGTTATCATTTAATACATTCCGAACATTTTCCCGTACTAAAATTGTATGGTAACAGTGATTACAGAACTTAATTTGCTCGACTACAGTAGCGGACAAAAGTTTAAGACGAGAGGACAATACAGAACATAGTTTTATGGTCTGCAAATATTTTCTGTATATTTCATTTTTATTATTATGGCAGAACTGTATTTATTGATTAGCATTGAATGCAAATTTTGTCTATCATACTATCTATACATATAAAAAGACATGTCCTAACTGACTGACTGATTCATCGTCGCAGAGCCTAAACTATTAACCCTTTGCACTCGGTTGTCCCCCCTCATGGGACATCGTAATCCTAACATATAATAGTTTCGCAAATTTTCAGACGTTAGTTCAAACCCGGACGTTAAATAGTCATATATGTAAATTTTAATATACGACTTAACTAAACTAAATGAAGTTTAATATACGTGAATCATAGTAAATATTTAGAATTTGAAAATTTTTTATCTTAGTATCGTTAAACGACTAACGGTCACCTCTCGAGTGCAAAGGGTTAAAGCTAGAAACATCAAATTTGGACAATGGGTTCCTTTTATGAAGTAGGCGCCCACTAAGAAAGGATTTTTTAAATATTTCACGCCTAACAGGATTAAATAGGGGTTGAAAGGTTGTTTGAAAATCAATCAATTTTGAAGCAAGCACTATGAAAATTTATATTCAGCTCTTTGATTAGAAGCAAAGAAATACGTGTTTCAACGTTGTTTGGAAGATCGACTCTCAAGGGAGTAAAATAAGAGATAAAAGTCTATTTGAAAATCCGTCGACCTTGAAGCAAGCACTATAAAAATTAGTAAGTATTTAAGTTTTTGATTAAAATTAAAGTGAAGGGCTTGCAAAATTGGATATCTCTTGAGAACAGTTAAAATTGAAATCAAAGTACTTTTGCGCGGGTATTTCCTTATAAATTAGTTAGTTTAATTTCGTTGACTCTCTAGTCTTAAACTTTTGTCCGCTACTGTACCCCTTAATTGTTCGGCAAAGCGATAAATCGCTGTTTTAACATGAACCTACATTTCTTACTATCGTCTTGCAAGTTCTGCAATTTTACATTGACCTGATTGTCCCTAATTCCAGTGGTGTTCAGGGTATTTTTCAAAGTATTCACAGCTTTTTTCTGAACTTTTAAATCATCGCTCGCATTTTCCACCAATTTCCCATGTGTTTTCGCGCCGTCCTTTTGTTTAGACGAAACTAACGATATTTCCTTGGCGCTGTCTAAAAGTGACTTCGAGTTGGGACCATCGGGAAATGTCTGTTGGATCGTATTCGATCGTTAAAAATAACTGGCTCCAAGGTTTTCGTTGTCGCAAGATATTTTATACGTTACCTTGTTGTAAGTGTTTTCAGCGATATCTTTAGCCGCCATCGCTGTGATATTCGCAGCTCTTATGTTATCAACAATATTCTTGTACGCTTGACTGGCCTTCAGCGGGCTAGCTGCGATGTTTCTTGTCTCGGAAAACAGACTGCTCGGCAGAAACGCCAAGTTGCACTTTATCAAGTTATCGATCATCAATTACATAAAGTAATAGAGTATAATTAATTAACGATTATTAATTCGCGACTGGAACTGTTTATTACTTTATACAACGCGTTAAGTGGAATTTATGATTGTGTTATGGTTTAGAAGTTTTATTTCTTACGATCAGCGCGCGCACAGTTCATACCGTTTCGTGTTTCGTTTAACGTCACAGAACCAGTGCGAAGCGTTTTTCTTTTTAAATAGTCAAGTGTATCTTAACACATCGTATGCCGGTGGCATCTGAGGCATTTAAAACTTGAGCGCCAGCACAGTATCGACCGCATAAAGCCTCGGCGCCGGCATAATTCGCTTGTTGACGACCAATGAGTAGGTGAAGAAAATATTTAAAATTTCATACATTATTGTAAAACCCTAAAATTGGTTTGCATATTCATTATATGCAATTTAACGATAACGAAAAATAGAAACAAACAAATCGCCAAACAAAAGAATATTGTATTATTGCAGACCAAATTGGTTTGCATATTCATTATGTGCAATTTAACGATAACGAAAAATAGAAACAAACAAATCGCCAAACAAAAGAATATTGTATTATTGCAGACCAAATTGGTTTGCATATTCATTATGTGCAATTTAACGATAACGAAAAATAGAAACAAACAAATCGCCAAACAAAAGAATGTTGTATTATTGCAGACCAAATTGGTTTGCATATTCATTATATGCAATTTAACGATAACGAAAAATAGAAACAAACAAATCGCCAAACAAAAGAATGTTGTATTATTGCAGACCCGGCGCTAAAGCAACAGACTTCCAAACCCGCGTTTTCGCGGGGCAGGCGCTCAAGCGATAGACTTCGAATCCCGCGGGTTTGGAAGTCTGTTGCTTTAGCGCCGGGTCTGCAATAATACAACATTCTTTTGTTTGGCGATTTGTTTGTTTCTGTTTTTCGTTATCGTTAAATTGCATATAATGAATATGCAAACCAATTTTAGTGTTTTACAATAATGTATAAAATTTTAAATATTTTCTTCACCTACAGTTTTAAATGCCTCAGATGCCACCGGCATACAATGTGTTAACACTATGCCGTCCGGCGACACCACAGTGGTGTTGTTAGCAAAGTATCGCTCGACGGCCGGCGACACCACAGTGGTGTTTCGCGTAAAGAAATGGCCGGCGACAGCACATTAGTATCGTTTGCATTCCGTTGATGATCTGTGGGGTTTTGTTGCTAATTTACTTAAATGGAATAAGTTATATACGTCACCAGTTAGTATTCATTTCCGAAAGCAATAAACGAAAACGAAGAAGTTGCGTTGTATGTAGCAAAAACAAGAAAAGAAAAACAACAAATTTGATATGCAGGTCGTGTGGAGTTGCATTACATGTTGGTGATTGTTTTGCTTCGTATCATTTAAAAGAGAAATACTAAATAAGTACCAAAGAAAATGTAAATAAACAAATATATAAAACAAAGAAATTTTACATTTATTTACATATGTACATTTTTTTAATTGAATTTTGATTGAAAACTCGTGAGAACTACCGATGAGATTAGTAAAACTTGAAATTTATCATTTCCCAATCACCCCAAAAACAGCCGGCGACAAGCGAAGTAACACGATCAGTTCTGCCGGCGTCAAGCGAAGAAATGGTTACAAACGGGCCGGACGGCAAAGTGTTAAAATATTGTGAAGACATTGAATAAATTTGAAGGTCGTTTTATTCATCTCTTCCGTTGTTTTTTTCTTTTCAAATTATTCGATATTGATTGAACGTACTATGCCGAATATTTATTTTATGACATACAAATGTGTCTTTGCTTGACTATCTAAATATCAACGAATGTTATTGTGAACTAAGGTGAACTAGAAGTATCGAGGGGGAAAAGAAAACGTAATCTTCTCTTACCTGACATACTGATCAACGTAATTCGTTAAATTCTTCACGTGTGCTATTGCTGGTATCACGTATGTACCGTTGTACTCATAATTTAATCTGTACAGAAGTTCTTCTTTCATACTTAGTTTATCAAACCAGTATGATAATTTGTTTCGCAATTCTGGTAGATCCTGCAATTCAATATATCTTCTTTTAACATATTTCTTCGCAGACAGACGATACTACTGTTTTTGTTGTAAATATTGTTTCATCCTTTTACACGCATAAAATGGATGAAATTAAATTAAAATTTAGCGCAGTCAGAATAAGTAATAAAAAGATCAGTTTCGATTCTTTGTCTTACAGGAAGTATTTTTATGATTTTTCAAGAAGCATTCTTTAACCCTTTCGCTACGGAACGCTCGTGACAAAATGTGATCGCTTTGTACGGAGCACATTACTGATTACTTGACACTGAGGTACAGAATGCTACGAGGTAATTATAAGTCGTTTCTTGTTCTCTAAATGTTATAATAATATTTATTATATTTAGTAATATCATTTTACTTTCTAAAATATAAAAATTAACCGTTTGAGGTATGCAGCGTTGCCAGATACCGGATTAAAAAAAAGTATCTCGTGTAAAGTATAAAATAAAAGTATATATGGTACGAACATATACAGGGTGTTCGGACAGCCCTGGGCTTAAATTGAAAGAGTAACTCCCTGAGACATTCTAAGACGAAAATCAAGAGTAACGATTTTGCGTTTGAGGCTTTGTTTACGAGTTGTAACTAGTTAAAGATATCGTTTAATCCGGACCGTTCGACGCTTGAGCATCACTGTGGACTCAGCGACGTTACCGACCGAGTTGCCTTGGTTACCCGCTCTCAAGCGTCGAACGGTCCGGATTAAACGATATCTTTAACTAGTTATAACTCGCAAACAAAGCCTCAAACGCAAAATCGTTACTCTTGATTTTCGTCTTAGAATATCTCAGGGAGTTACTCTTTCAATTTAAGCCCAGGGCTGTCCGAACACCCTGTATATACGCTCTTCGTATACGAATGGTCAGTCTTCGAGGGCGTATATATACGCCCGTCGGAGCGAAAGGGTTAACACTATTCCTACCGACACTTCACGTATACCTATTCCTACCGCGATATTCCCACGTAAAACAGACTACTAATTTTTCTCAAAAAGTAAACAATGAAAAAAGAAGTGAATATTGAAAAATGTATGATACGTATATTTGAAGAGAAGTCCGAAGATTAAAGGCGATTCAATTACATTATATATAAGAAATTCTAACTGAAATTTTAAAAACGGTCATTTGACCGGTGGTCGTGGTAGGAATAGTGTTAAGGAGGGCGTAAAAGTTAAAATTGTTAACAGTTCGTTCTACTTGCACATACTTGAATATTATTTTGAAAATCAATGATGAATCCACGCGTTTCGTTTGTTAACTTTTCTGCCTCGGTTACTGACGCGTTAACTGTGCTACGTAACAATTTAATCTCGTTACAGCTGTTTCTAGTTTCCAAATACGTTCGATTAATATTGTTGTACAAGCCGTCGTATGTGAACAATGTTTCCATTGTATTCTCTACAATGTTTCTCATGTCGGTTTGCTTCGTAGAATAATTTTCAGCACTGTCTTGGGCTATTGTTAACGGTTCGGTCGCATCGTATAGAGAATTCAACCAATCAGTATATTCTGCAACATCTCTGTTATATTCAAAAAATGTTAAATTAGTGGAAACAATTGACATAATGAATGCAACAGTTCTCTGAAACGATTTATGTTAATACTAACTCGAGAAAACTTTCTATTTCCATTGTTTTGCTCTTTAAATTTACAGCTTTCAAACTATTCAATATCATTTTTGCCATTTTCAATGCTTTCTTGATTTCAATCCTTTTATTGTCGTTGCTGTATTGATTCAGCATCAAGACTGTTTCTGGAATTATCAGAATTAAAATTATGCGCGCGGTCGTTCACGAAACATTAAATTTAATTAAATTTCATCAAGATAAGTACCATCGATGTATTTTTGTAAATTTTCAATTTCAATTTTCGCGCTAAACACGTTATTCTTTAAATCACCGCTTTTAAATTTCAAAGTATCCGCGTATTTTGCTTGCTCGTTCACCTAGAAAATTAATATTATTACATTATTGATGTTCGTACCACAAGTATAACTGTTTAATTAAAATTAGATACTCACATTTCTCAACAGAATTTCAACATGTTTCATGAGTCTTCTGTATTCATGCCAAGGGATATTTTTCATTCGTTTCTTCAGCTTATTCTGAAGTTCTGTTTCTTCAAAAAATATGCTCGTATTCGATTCAATGTAGGATAAATCTTCCCATGGGGGAGGAATGTAACCATCGGCTATATGAATGGTGCCTTCTGCTAATTCTTTGGAAAGTGCAACAACAGTATCGAGTAGTACACCAGTACAGTTATCGTTGCATGCTAAATTAAAAAAAGAAAAGAAAAACAATGCAAATCAGTTAATAAAAATAAGAACATCAATGGTTACATATGTGATCTGTTTTCAAAATGTTAGCTATAGCTTAAACTAATTTTAAAATATAATATTATTTCATAATATTACATCAGTAGTACTTTTTTCTTCTCTAAACGATTTAATTCGACTTCTATGTATAAAAAAATTATTTATAATCAATTAGGAGATCACGTTAACGTGTAGAACACAAAATTAATGTATATTTCAATTAAATGCGATTTCTTTATGCTCCACTTACACGTGCAAACATTGTTTATGTAAACGTGGCGATACGCGGTACATTCAGAACAATCACGGCCCGTAGATCCAGCTTTGCATCTACACTGCCCTGTATCCGTATCGCATTCGTCGCTCAAACTTCCAGCAGGATTACAGTTGCACGGTACACATTTGCCATCGGGAAGATGCGGAAACCCGTAATATCCAGGGGAACATCGTTCGCATTTTCTGCCAGTGTAACCTATCGATCATGATCAAAAACAGCAATTGTATCCTCGCATAGAAAACAACAGTAGAATTTGATAGATTTAACCCTTTCGCCACTACGTGCGACTATAGATGCTATTAACACATTAACCGTTTGCGTATCAGAGGGTTTTCAAAAAACACGATCGAAAAACGCCAAGAAGCGCGATCGCGCTCTTTCGATCATGTGTTGAAAAAAGCCGAAGAGCGCGATAGCACTCCTTTGATTATGTGTCGAAATATTATTTGTTCTTTAAATTTTTCATATTTTTCAGAGCCGGTAAACGGGGCAACGTAGTCATTGACGTTACCTACCGTGTTGCCCGTTTGCCTGCTCTCAGGCGTAAAATAGCCCGTGTCTTTAATTGCTTATAACTAATAAACAAAGCGTCAAACGCAATATTGTTACTCTTGATTTTCATCTTAGAATGTTGCATAGAGTTACTCCTACAATTTTCTCCCAGCTTCGTACGAACATTCTGTATATGTCACCAAGTTGATTGTAGTATTTACCGTTTAAAGTAACGGAAGTCAAACGCTACTGTTATATAAATATTTGTGAACATTTTTTAAATAGACACGAATAATAAAGGGAATATATAAAACCTATTATAAATTAATAGTATATACATATATATCTGTATATTTAATTTTTAACAAGCGCTATCCGCGTTTCTCGGCTTTTTTCGATCCATAATTATTTTTTGAAAACCCCCTGATACGCAAACGGTTAAATGTAGAAACGAATCTTTAAATAGGATTACAAAAATACAAACCAGGTTTACAAACGCAAATCGGTTCTGTATTGGCGAGAACCATGCATGTATTTGAAAACCTTTTGTCCGCTTGTGGGCAGGGGCATGGTTTGCAGCCAAAATCTGGATGGCCATAAAAACTGTCTGCGCAAACATTGCATTTCGGTCCTGCGGTGTTACCACGGCAATTCTAGAACAAAAATGTTAAATACTTTGTAACAAGATAGAAATACAATATTATCGTGTATGAATCTTCTGTACTATATAATTCGAAAAAATGTGTAGAAATTGATACAGTATACGTCTGACCAATATGTAATAGTAGAACAATTCTTTACTGTATCTATTACCCACTCTAAATTATTCGTTTAAAATATCTTTCTATTAACCCTTTGCACTCGGCTGTCCTCTCTCATAGGACATCGTAATCCTAGCATATGATAGTTTCGCAAATGTTTAGACGTTAGTTCAAACCCGGACGTTAAATAGTCATATATGTAAATTTTAATATACAACTTAACACTATTCCTACCGATCCTTCACGTATACCTATTCCTACCGCGATATTCCCACGCAAGAGAGACTACAAATTTTTCTCAGAAAATAAACAATGAAAGAAAAAGTGAATATTGAAAAATGTATTATATGTATATTTGAGGAAAAGTCTGAAGTTTAAAGGCGATATAATTACGTTGTATCTATGAAATTCTAATCGAAATTTTAAAATCGGTCATTTGACCGGTCGTGGTAGGAATAGTGTTAACTAAACTAAATGAAGTTTAATATACGTGAATCATAGTAAATATTTCGAATTGGAAAATTTTTGATGTTAGTATCATTAAACGACTAACGGTCACCTCTCGAGTGCAAAGGGTTAATATCGATTTAACTGTTAACAAATCCATCGATCACGATGTTTAATATCCCTTTTTAATACACTTGCAACACAAGAACTGTTACATATAAGAAAAGAGTGAAATTCATAGTTCCTTACTAAAGTAAACTTGATCATAGGAATTGTAAGTGGCAATAAAAAATTGCAACGAAAGAAACGAGTCAAATTAGAGTTTTACCAAACAATGTCCTGTTTCCGTGTCGCAAACATCAGTTCTCCCATTACATTGACAGCGTCTGGCTTCTCCAATGAGATCAATAACTATCGTCGACGTGACAGTTGTATTTTTGTACCATCTGTAGTATCCGATACTCGGATCTTGGCAGGATGTGCTGTTGTACTGAGGGGGGCATTTGCAAATTTCTACACTCGTTGCAAGTGTCGGTGTGTGAGTGGACGTTAAGACTGCTGCGTCTAAAGAAGCTTCGAGTAAACTAAAATTTAGCATAATTATAAAGATAATTAGGTATCTACATTACGATTACCATTCTAAGAGCAAAATATGTTTAACGTTAGCAGAATTTCTTACAGAAAGATTAAGTTTGAATTGTATGATTCTATCTTGTCGCTAACGACTTTTAAAACACAAAGATCCCGATTTTTTTGTTATTTTTATTACGATCAAGAAAAATATCGAAGCAGCGAATTAATTTAATTGACTGAAGAATTAAGCAATGAAATTTTACGTACGTTGTTTTCGTAAATTCAGCATTATCCGATGCTTTCACCAGGATGTATTGCAAGTTTTGCAATGCAACCATGAGAACCTCCCTTGTAACTTTGTAATCTGGCCTGTTTTGCAATTGCCATAGGGATTCGTGAAATCTGACGTGAAACGAAAAATTATTAATTAACATATCTGTACGTTAATTCATTATCGGAGTATAAAACTGAGATTTATTGCTCTAATTTATTAATCATCATGATTAAGTTTATAAATACCTGACTTCATAATGATTATTATTCGCAGGTAGTGGTAGATAATATTCCAATACAATTCTGTTGTTTCCTTGAAGCTGTACTATTGGATACTGAAAGGATGACCTTAAAGGAATTCCACCCTCTGTCGATGTTGTAAACCTTAAAAATCCTCCATACGATACGACCTTGAATTATAAATTATTCCATCTCATTCTTTTGCAAGGGAACGTGTTTATTCAAGATACAATGAAAAATTTGATAGAATTGTTATAAATTTATTTTAAGCACACGAAGTTACCTTGTCGCCTAGAAAAGATGGGGGCAACATCCAATAGAATGGATAATTGTAATACAAGTTTAACGGTATCGTGACGTCTCCTTCGACGTCGGGAATTGTTGAAAGTCCATTGGTCATGTTCAAACCACCGTTGACGGGAGTTAAAAGAATTTGTGATCTAAATTTGGAGACCTACCGACAAAAAGCATTTTTCATCCCTTGCAAACTTTTTAATACCACGACTTTCCCCTTTAAAATAAAATATTTGTGAAATGTTCACTTCTTTGACATACTGTTCCTTTACAAAATTTAACGATGTAGTTACAATTGATAGAAATGTTATTTTTGCATAAACGTATCTTTCAATTGTACGAATTATTACATGTATGATTGTACGAATACACTTACCAATACATCGTTACTGGTGTCATTGACATACAAAGTTCGTGGATGGGTTAATCTCCGCTGTCCCCAACTAAGACCTGCTTGCTGACAAGAAGTTGTTCTTCCAAAACAGAAGCACTCGGTGCAACCCTTCGGATTGTCCATCGCCAAACCGAACGTACCTTCCTTGCATTGATTGCACTGTCTACCAACTGCGTATTCCTAAATAAAATTCACAGCTTCTCAGGAAATAGGAAATAACTCACTGAAAACATCTTTTTTAAACAAATTAATTCAATTACCTAAATGTATTAGAATTCCTAATTTGATTTTTCTCATAGACATAGCTGTATAAACTTATCAATATCATAAATTAGAATTACGAACTTCATTTCAAACTTTAGAATTCATTCCAGCGACAAATTAACGTAAAGCACACGATAGGATACGTTTAAATTTTAGAAATAGCGTGAAATTTTACCCACAAGTTATAAGAAATTCCTTCAAAAATCAAAGTTTAAGGATCTCAATCTAACGTTAATTCAGTTATTAATTTTGAAGAAGAAATTTTGAATTTTATCCCAAGTAGCTGTTATACAGTTAAATATTCAAATTATGGATATCGATATATTTTTAGAGTGTTGTATTTAAAATTGTAACAGCACGAACCTTGCAAGGACACTGTCCTTCATCGTTACAATCACAGATTTCATCGTCACACGGCAAGGTACCCGCCGCGTTGCAGCTACAAGGTCGACATCTAGGATAACCATAGTACCCTTTCGCGCATCTCTCGCATCTGAGTCCGTCGTAGCCTATTCTACATGGACATTGTCCCCGATGATCGCAATGAGGCCTCATAGAACCCAGAGTGCACGCGCAGGGTCTGCAGCCAACTCCTGGGACTAGATCCCATGAACCTGGTCTACACCTGTCGCAGTGTTCACCGAAAGTCATGGTTGGACACACGCAGCGACCTGTCTCGGCGTCACAAATGTGGCCTGGTCGAACGCATGGATCGCAAACTGCAAGTATTTGAAAGATTAGGTTGCATGCAATCGTGTTGAAAGCATGACGTTATTTCGTGTAGATCGTTTAACGTTTTGATACCGTTTGCAGCACAAGTTATAATTCAAGTATAATAAAGAAATGCAGAGGGAAATTTAAAGGACTTATTCTGGAAACCAAGATAAGACGAAAATTAAAAACAATAGAATTTATAGAAAATTTAAGTGTCGACAAAAAATGTAAGATCAGAAAGTGTGTGAGTATCCATAGAGAAAGATCATACACATCTCGAATGTTTATAGACGAATCTGTAAATTCCATGAATCTATGGACAGATTTATTATACGTTTCTAAAGTATGAATACTAAATAAAAGATACTAAAGAGATCTAGCGTCTTTACATGAAGAAATGCAAGTTTGATGGGTTATATGTAGCTTCAATACTTTCTCACTTTCTTTGAACAGTTACAAAAATAGGGTACACATATTTTCATGAAGAAGTGCAAGTTTGATGGGTTATATGCAGCTTCAACACTTTCTCACTTTCTTTGAACAGTTACAAAAATAGGGTACACATATTTTCATGAAGAAGTGCAAGTTTGATGGGTTATATGCAGCTTCAACACTTTCTCACTTTCTTTGAACAGTTACAAAAATAGGATACACATATTTTCATGAAGAAGTGCAAGTTTGATGGGTTATATGCAGCTTCAACACTTTCTCACTTTCTATGAACAGTTACAAAAATAGGGTACACATATTTTCATGAAGAAGTGCAAGTTTGATGGGTTATATGCAGGCTTCAACACTTTCTCACTTTCTATGAACAGTTACAAAAATAGGGTACACATATTTTCATGAAGAAGTGCAAGTTTGATGGGTTATATGCAGCTTCAACACTTTCTCACTTTCTTTGAACAGTTACAAAAATAGGGTACACATATTTTCATGAAAAAGTGCAAGTTTGATGGGTTATATGCAGCTTCAACACTTTCTCACTTTCTTTGAACAGTTACAAAAATAGGGTACACATATTTTCATGAAGAAGTGCAAGTTTGATGGGTTATATGCAACTTTAACACTTTCTCACTTTCTTTGAACAGTTACAAAAATAGGGTACACATATTTTCATGAAAAAGTGCAAGTTTGATGGATTATATGCAGCTTCAACACTTTCTCACTTTCTTTGAACAGTTACAAAAATAGGGTATATGTATTTTCAAGAAGAAGTGCAAGTTTGATGGGTTATATGCAGCCTCAACATTTTCTCATTTTCTATGAACAGCTACAAAAATAGGGTATATGTATTTTTACTATTGGTCAACACGATAACATCAGAGAATTTAACTATACAGCAACGTGTGATGAAAAGCGTTAGCATGTGAAATACTCTTATTCTTGTTCCTTCCCACAGGATTTTTATAGAATAAATTACCTTGACATCCGTTGGAAGAAAATCCGTAATATCCAGGTAGACAGCTGTCGCAACGCGATCCTCTTACTCCTGGTTTGCAATGACATTGTCCTAGAACCTCGTGACAAGAAGAATTGTACGCTCCTGTAGGATCACATCCGCAAGGGGCGCATCCTGCTCCCGTTGGCAATCCCCAAAAACCAGTCTTCAGAAAAGAAGGTAAGAAGATGTAATTAGAAATGATCGATAACTTTATTGTTAACTTTAAATCAAACGATATTTTGATAGTAATTTCATCGTCAGCGTTGTCGACTTTTTTGATACGTTTTCGTTAATTTTCGTTTTAAACACCTTTAAATTTGTTTTGAAAAATTTTCATACAATTTATTAGTCAATACCAATTACAGATCTGTTTGTTTCTCATAATTTGAACATTTTCTTATTTTTTAATCGTCTCGTCGATCGATCCTCTGAGAGAACCGACGACATTGAAATTTGGGCAGATCAAAGAAATGTGCAAGAAAAAGAAAGAAAGAAATAAACGTGTAGTGCAGTGGATAGGCTATTTTTCTTCGCTTACTTTTAACTTTTTTCGAAAATAATAAAAGATATAGCTCGCTTCTGTTGAACAGGATGTACAATTTTTACTTGGCGATAGAAAATGAGAACAGTGCAATTGCAAGAGGTGAAGAGAATAATTGAATAAATTTCAATTTACCTTTATCTTAATCTACTCACCATACACTGATCGCATTGTCTACCAACCACGTGAGGCTTACACTGGCATTGTCCTGTTACAATATCGCAGGCGGTAGTTATCGAACCAATAGGATTGCATCGACATCCTGAAAACATCCAACAAATTTATTAACAATACAATCGGCTGACGTTTCCATTAGTTTGAATAATAAATTTTTCATAACTTTCGTTCAATAATAATTACAACCTCCTTTAATCTATACAAAATTTTCAAAAATCATAAGTTTAACCGTTTGAGTGCGGCGAAGCGCTATTGCGCTCCTCTTATGTTTTGCAAAAAATTGCAAAAAATGCGCTATTGCGCTGCCGTTTAACCCTTTGCGGACGAGTGTCGGATATATCTGCCCAACTCTCGCGCTGCGGCTGGCGTTTGTCTGTCGTAAACGACACGTATAAGATACGCATGGGTATACTAGCCTAAGAAGTCAAGTTGGCCTAAATTTGTTTGTTTATGATTTTGTTAGATTTTATGAAAAACTTATTTAAATACAGCTTTAATTTTTATAACACAAATGCGCGACGTAACTATTTTCTTTACTGCTCCGTCCGCAAAGGGTTAATACTATAATTTTCGCATTAATTGAGAGCGGTTGTGTTCATATTAATTTCGGTTTTTATTAATATTATTAAATTATGGTTTTTCATAATATAAAAATTAAAAATTATTTTTATTTTTTTAAGTTAAGTGTTATACTGATAATAAAAATAGCACCATATCAAAATCTAATTTATCTGAAAATGATTATGGTATGAAAAGATAAATCCAAAAATTTTTTTTCCTGAACATTGTTATTCATATAATAATTTAAGTTAATTATTGCAGTTTTTATTATTTCCCCCCCAAAAAAATAACTACTCATTTCATCCCGCACTTTTAGCATATACACAAGAAAATTCTTTATCACTCAAACGGTTAAACTTTATTTATTCGACTCTCAATTTTTAACGTCCGTTATCCCTCGCTTCGCTAAGATGCATGCCTAAGAATTTCGTGTTTTAATCACGAACTAATTTGTAACCACAAATCCTTCCTCGTAATTGATTAGTAAATCTCTTGCTACGTTCAAATTAAGGTTACACACATCAGACCATAAATCTCGCGAAACAATACATACGTCTTCTGTTAACCGTCTGGTTCCACGTTAATACTTTACATCTCATTCTCAACGTATGAGATCACGCGAGGGAACACGTCTTTCATCTATTTCTAGATAACAACGTATAAATCTACGCGTATCGTGATCGGCATCTGTTCAGCCTGGACCTAGTCATGCATGACTAGTGTTTGCTGATGCGCGATCGATCGCATTTCGCAATTAGCTATGCCGTCGAGACGAATATCGCATTGTATTCAAACGACACGGGCCCTGGTTGGCACTTTCACGGCTGCTGTCTGGCGACGTAACAGAAAAGAAGGAAAAAACAGGATGAAAGAGCATTCAACGGGGGGATTTTTATGACACAGCCATAAATCGTGAACAGGTACTGCACATTTAAATTCAATTTGGTCACCGGTGTCAGACGGTGAAATAATACTTGTAATTGTTCCGCTCAAAGGGGAGACAAACAGTTGCGGCGGTGTCAAACGGCAATTTGCATACATTCTGTGTCTCTTTTTCGTTTCAATTTTATTTACGTTTGCGGAAAATGTTTTATGTTTTGTATACACTATCAGCCAGAAATTTAAAATCATACTGGGACATTAAAGAATGTATTTTGTAAAAAAACAAGAATAGAAAGGAAATGTTTAATTGTGTCAGCTTAGAAAATACTTTGGTCGGAGATTTATTAAAACCACAATATCTGTAACATTATTTTTGAGCTGGCAACAATTTAGCGAAAGACACGAGGGAAGCCTGAAAAATGATTTTAATTTATTGGCCATTTGTAAATTCCATGTTTAGGAATTTTTATTTTTAACCTTTGGTTTTAAACTTTGGAGTATCTTCAGATCCTTATATTTTCTTTAAGGTAGTCCCAAATCTTGAATATCTTTAAACTTTCTAGTGTTAATTCCACCCAACCAACCTTATAACTGTCATTATATTATTATTTTAATATGTCACCCATGGTCTAGTCCATTTATCAACGTCACCGCCATCTTTGTTGTATCTTTCAAATTTCTTCTAATTTTAACTGTTTCTTCAGTTCGCTTTGACAACATTTTTAAACGAACTGATTCTGTTATCATTCCCTTTTCTTTTCCTAAAAACAGTTTGAATTCTTCCGAATGAAGCCTGTTTGTCAAACAAATTCCCCCTTCAATTCGTCAACTAGCAGTGTTACCACGCTTGGCCGTCAGTTAACATCTTCACTGTGAGTAACTCAATTTGAATAACTTATCGTGTAACATGTAGCTAGAAAGTTTTATGCCATTTAATAATAGGCTAAACGTTATTAATGGCCGGTTACGTGGAATCAGTTTCGCAATCGATTATTGCCTCCCTATGTAAACATGAATTAAGGGATCGTATATCGCAAATATCGTAATTATCTGGTAGCCGAGCGCGGTTCGAGTAGGTTTCAAAACAGATGAACTCTAAACGCGTTTTGAATATTACGAAACAAGCAGGACTATAAATTCAAAGTGAGACTCGCGATAATTTTCAAGGGAAAAAATGGAACACGTTCTATTTGAACTCTTGAACATGATACGTCGATCATTATACAGACATGAAACTTCGTATTATTGTGATACATGTCCAGATAAGCCACGAATGCTTCTTGGTCAATGCTTCATAAAGTATCACACACGATGAAACTACAGAATATAATTTTTGTAAAGATAAAGGTTTTAAAGACGTAAATATAGATAAACAATCGAAATATAACGTTTTAGTGAGATAATTTATATGTAAGGTCATTTTATTATATTATGTAAGTCACTCAACACATTCTCAAAAATCGCTTCGTCCTGCTATCTTACCCGGTCGAAAAAGTCGTCGTCCGTTAAGGCTCGATAATCTTCCTGATGTCCCGTGGCATCAACCGCACCGAACGTGTTAATCATCGTCCCGGAAAAGAGACGGAAGGGCTCGTTTCTAGGGCCACCGCTATGCGAGCGACGCATGATTAATTCGAGCAGCCGCTACGAGCAAACCTGGCTCTGGACCTTGTAACCGTGGCTAACGCATAAATAATGATTCGCGCGTCTCCAATCCAGCGCGGCATTCAAGCCTGCCGGTCGCAGATAAATAAATAACCGATCTCGTTGCGAGGCTGAAGGATCAGCTGGAAGCTGACTGTGGGGCGCCGCCTGTAATCGTGACTAATATCGATCATCCGTTAAATCGATAACCCGACGTCACTTTCCTTTATCAGCCGATCGGCTCGATTGCGGATTCACTTTGTTCGCCGCGCTAACGAACTCTATTGATGACGAAGATAAGGACGGCGAAGGCGAAAGTGGATCGGTAACGTTGCACCGCGCACAGATTTATCTGAGTATTCAATGAGCTCGGGATGAAATTGTAATTCGATTATCGCGACGGAAAAAATAGAAAGCACGAGGAAACAGAGTGCCGGTGTAAAGGGGCGTTTTCATCGTTGCTCGTAATCGTTTTAAAAATTATTTATTATTATACGACTTAATTTTTAGGGAAATTAGGAGAGAAATTATTTATGCGTTCACATGTCTGTGAATTGTTCGAAATATGTAGTTACAATTAAATCGTTATGAACAATGTTTTGTTTTAAAATTAGTTGCAAAAGGTTATACGAAGATTACAGAGGTTTAATGAACAATGATTAATTTATTGTTATAGCTAAATAATTTGTTTAATTTTACCCCATAGAATAATCATCAAATGTAAAAAGCCCTGTAACCCTTTTAAAGTTTGAAATTTAACAAACGCATCGAGATTGATGTGACAGTGTGCATTTGAACATCTGAAATTGTGAACTTGTGAATTATTTGTCATAGAAAAAAATGTTTCAAATAAAAATTGCATGGTGTATTAAAATATCATAGAATACATTACAAAATATTATCATACATTTCCCTTGACATCACAGTACTTTTATTCGAAACATTCTCTTTTATAACAAATGATTCACAAGTTATTCGAGGTGATCGGGTTGTGAAACTCACTCCCGTATGTGAACTCTTATTCGTGAACAGAACACCAGCTGTTGGCAATTATCTTCAGTTATCCGTGATAGCAGAGTATTGTGGTGCAGCATTTACGTAGGCGTTCACGAACTGTTCAATTTGTTACGAATAACGTTCACGAACAGATTGTCTAACGAATTATAAAAAAATTCGCGAACCTCTTGTTTGCTAACAGCTATTCGTGAATAGTTTGCCGTTGAATACGCAGCTTAAGAGATCGTGGTTTTTGTAGGGAATTGCCGGCTGCGAGATGAAATACCGGACACTGTATATATTAGAGTCGCCTGGTGTATAATCTTGAGTCAATATAGTGTCCGGTTGGTTAAGTTCACTGGTAGCTATTTTGCAAAGCATCATTCATCACCGTGATCACTTCCTACTTCAAAACTTGAATTCATACACGGTTTGATTTATTGGCTCGATAAGTGGTATTCAGTTTCGAGTCACCGAGTGGTCCGATATAAATTGCTGTAGTCGCTGCAGCTGTGTTGCCTTTATCGAGAAAGATTTGCGTTAATAGTGTTTAATGCGTGTTGCAGATGTATTAACGTAATTCGGTTATTAATCCTTTTTACGATTTATGTTACAGCAAAGACCTTTTAAAACATATGTTGCGTTACTGATTATGGTGTTTGTCTTGTCGACGTTACTTCTTTGTATTTCGCTTCTCCTTATCTCTGTTGCTGTCCCCTTGCACCTATTGCCGATATTCGCATTTCATTTTAGACGCATCAACGCACTTGTAGTGCAATTTTTCTTACACAATATTCAAATTATTCTTTACTGCTGCTACTAGTCCTATGAAAACCTCATAAATCATAGTTAACAGGCGTCGCAAATTATTCATTGCGATGCTTTAAGGCTTAGCATTCTCGAAGCTACGTTATTAAAAATTACAGTTTTAAAAATGGAATATACATGCTGGTTAAACGAAACATACTTTATTCTCGTTGTCCTTAACCCTTTAACTGTTTAATTTTGTTTCGAAAAACTTTTTCTGCCTACTTAATTATTCTTCAGTGAAAACGAGTGTACTCGATGGTGAAAACAGAGTGAAATTTTTCTGCCTGTAAAATTAAGCAATTAAGACAAAAAATTAAACGCTGCGTGTTGGTTTTTTTTTTAGAAAATATATGTTTTTATTCGTTGTTAACAAACAAAATTTATTTCATTGATAAAAAATATACCATATGGTATTGTAATTTTAGTTCTCTGAACTATCACATCGCACGATCAACTGAGAAATCCTTTTTTATTTGCAAAAACCGTTTTGAAACAGTACTTCCTACCGACTTTGTTTATTTCACACTACCCAATCAACTAAGAAATGCATACGAAATGCCTGTTCGTTTAAAAAAAAACCGTTATGAAACGATACTTTTCACAGAGTTTGTAATTTCAGCTTAATACAAGCTATTGTGAATTAAAATAAATAAAGTTGCCAGACTAACGAATATTCTAAAATGTATATTTTTTAAACGATCTTTATTTGCTCTTTTCCAAAAAAAAAAGTAACAGTTGATTCGTTGAATAATAATACGAATGTAATTTTGTTTGTTATCTTTATAACGAGTATATCTTTATAACGACAAACTTTCGTTTCGTTCTGACGAGTATACTCGACATAAACAGTTAAAGGGTTAATTAACCCTTTGCACTCATTTGTTGGACGATACTAACTTCCAAAATTTTCAAGTGCCAAATATTTACTAATATTTATTAAACGTCATTTAGTTTAGTTAAGCGATATACTAAAATTTACATATATGTACATAGCTACTTAACCTCTGAGTCTGACTAATAAACAAATTAACTAAAGTCTGAAAATTTGCGAGGCTATCATTTGGTGACTAACAGTCACCTCTCGAGCGCAAAGGGTTAACCTTCCCAATCGATTCATAATCTTGAAACGTTCCGTATAGTGCAATGTCGAAAAACGAAAAGAACAGCTTTTTTTTCGCTCACGATTCCACCCCAAGCAAAATTACGTCATAAGATCTGCTACTTTGTCATCAATGTCCCTCTAAGCCGTCTATCAACGTGAAATACAGCGCGTTAAGTCGTTCAAATTATTAGATCACGTTCGACCAGTTCCCATTGAATAGAAACGAAACAATAACCGGGTTGGAGTAAGTACAATTCACTTAAGGCGACAGGACAAAGAGCGTGATGGAAAGGGGATGGAAGTTCTGCTGTTCAATCGACGATTTCCGCGGCCGGTCGCCGATTTATTGGCCGATAAATCGCTGGTCGTTATGGCGTCGATTCCCCCGGATCGTCGTTAAAACGGATCGAAGTGCGGAGTCGCGAAATCGCCGCGAGCGATGCTTTCGATTTCAAGTTCCTCGTTACCGTTCTCGCCGTCGCCGCGCTAATAGGCCGGAAGCCGAGCGGTATTACACTTTATAATAAAGATAAGAGCGCGGTAATAAACGAGAATTTACGTTTGCTGAAAACTTCTTGAATTGAGGATTCCGTATATTGTTGGGCACGAGCAGAGATTTTAACCAGTCAGCTGTGTTTGACGTTTATATCCGTCATGCAGAATGGTAGTATTTTTGCGTCATGACGATTATAACTACCAAGACCGGTCAAAATGACCAACTCGTTTTCATGAAAACTTGGTAAATACAGTGACTCCAAAAAGTATTCGTACGCTGTATTATAAAGAAATTCATCTACTTCTGGAATTCTGATTTCAATGGAACTTTGTGTTTGACGTCTATATCAGTCATGCAGAATTGTAGTATTTTTGCGTTATGACGATTATAACTACCAAGACCGGTCAAAATGACCAACTCGTTTTCATGAAAACTTGGTAAGTACAGTGACTCCAAAAAGTATTCGTACGCTGTATTATAAAGAAATTCATCTACTTCTGGAATTCTGATTTCAATGGAACTTTGTGTTTGACGTCTATATCCGTCATGCAGAATGGTGGTATTTTTGCATTATGACGATTATAACTACCAAGACCGGTCAAAATGACCAACTCGTTTTTATGAAAACTTGGTAAATACAGTGACTCCAAAAAGTATTCGTACGCTGTATTATAAAGAAATTCATCGACTTCTGGAATTCTGATTTCAATGGAACTTTATGCGTGTACAAAGCATGGTGAATCCTGCATGGGGCAATTCTTTTGGTGGCAAAATATCTTTTAAGGGGGCTGATAACGAATCTCAAAGTTTCAACGATTTTTCACGCTTTGAATATAAGCTTTTCTGTGTTCCATATTTTTATGACAGGGCGATAGAGTATTAAAAATTAAACATTTTCTATTTGAAAGGTTTTGCTTTATCAAGTACCATTACAAAGTCGTCTTTAAAAAATGAGAGAAAACTCAGAAACTTCAACGCTGGTTTCATCCCTTTAAAATGGCATTTAAATGAAAAGAAGAGATTAATTCATACGTATACTATTACGATCTACATACCCACAAAATTTTATCAAATACTTCTATCAGACTCAAAATTTCAGGGTTAAACGAATTTATTTGTGACATAGTGTACGAATACGTTTTAGAGACACTGTATACTGTGATGTCCACACCTTTAGAAATTTACTATGACCTTTACTGTAATCACTATGATTTATTTCCCTCATATTAGGTATTTTTTAAATAAAATTTTCAATTTGATTTCTTTGTCACAAGCAAACATACCCTAACCGTCGTTAGTTATAGTGTTAAACCCTTTCAGGATATATTAACCCTTTGCACTCGAAAGGTGACTGTTAGCCATCTAAGAATATTAATTTCAAAGATATTCAAGTGGGAAATATTTATCAAAATTCACTTATATTAAACTTCATTTAGTTTAGTTAAGTCGTATATTAAAATTTACACATATGATTATTTAACCTCCGGGTCTGATTAATAAACAAACTAACTAAAGTCTGAAAATTTGTGGAACTATCATTTGGCGACTAACAGGCGCCTCTCGAGCGCAAAGGGTTAACACGTTGAATGCCACGGAGGTCACCGGTGACCGGCACTCAACTTGACGGTGGCGCCACGGAGGTCACCGGTGACCGGCGCGCTCACATTGATAGAAATACATAATTTAGACAAACGTCAGTACTTATCAATTTTTCATTATTACCATCGTTAATGCGATGGTGTGAAGAAATTAATGCAGTATAAAACGTCTAAATGTAGTTACACGCTGTAATTTATTTGTTATAGATAACATTTCAACAGTGTATCGCGTAATAGGAAATTCATCGTGGCGCCACGGGCAAACTCTGTAAAACTGGCGTGGCATTCAACGTGTTAATGTACGGCGTTCTGCTCGCCAAGAAACTGAGTACAGAGTTTAAAGTTGACATGAGTAAAGGTATATTTAAAAGAAAAAAAAAACCGATGATCGACCATGTTAGAAGCGAGTACGAAAGCGAAAAATCAAAGGGTAATTAGAAAAAATGGGTTCGGTGTAAACGCGAGGATTTACAATTGGTTATCGTGATTCAAGCTTTAGGTTTTAAGTTTAATTAGATCGAGTACGGTGATTAATTTTAATTAATTAAATCGAGCAGACTTGTTAATCGTAACTCGCTTAACTGATCGAGTAAATTTGTTAACGTTTAGTTGGTCGGAAAGAATGCTGACTTTTAAGTAAACAAGGAAGTGGTAAAAATTTTAGTCAGATTGTTCTTTTTTTTCTATTTTTTCTACAACCTTCTGTCATCTTTGAGATGATCTGAAAAACACGTTTCTCTAAATATCTATCGCCTTATAGAGATCTTTTTCTGAAATTTTAGTTACAAGAAATTGGCACGTACTTTCGGACAATAACTAATTAAGCTGAACGAAATCTGTACAGTAAAAGATCGTTTATTCGAATTTCGTAGTTAAAAGGGAAAGAAATTCGAAAATTTCGTATAATTTTGTTTTATAGATTTTTCCATTTACATAATTCTATGCAAAAATCGATTCTGTTTCGTTATAAAGTTACCAGTGTTCGTTGGAATCGTACCTTATAATAGCAGCGATTTCTTGTGCTCATAACTACGAGATTTCTCTCTTTAAGTGCGAACCGTTTATCTCGAGAATTGCACATTGGAGGATCAAATAAAAAGGTTGTACTTTTCATATGATTGCAGAACGTAATAAAACATTATAGTTGTATCACGTTATAGCGTATTGCATAGAAGGGAAAAGTGGAACGTCGCATCGAACATCATTTTTCACGAACAACGAAGCATTAATCAGTTTTTTTTTCTCACGATCTCCGTTCACTTAGGATACTGTTTTACCTCTTAAATGTACAATAGTAAATTACAAACATTTTTTGCATCGGTTAGTATCCAGCAATACGAAACGAATTTACGACAGCGTTAAAATTTATTTCAGTTTTCTAACGATTCCAAGCATTTAAGCCCACAGGCGGCCAAGAATTTCTCAAGCGGCCATTAAACCAAGAAGTTCAAACGATGTAACAATTTGCTCGAACGTTTCTTCATTCACCTCGCTCTTTCCATCCTTACCGACGTCATGACGAGGGCTGCTGTAGATTTAATCCACAAGAAGTTTGTTCATAAATTTGCATAAATCTGAAGCACGGAACCAAATTAAGTTCTTAACAAAATTTGGAAATGTCTGACCGGCGAGATTAAATTTCAAAAGATTTCAAGATTTATCTTGATACAACTGAAAATTAAGATGAGCTCTTTAGAAATCTCTTCAGTTGAAAGTATGTTGCGTCAAGAACATTTTAAACAGATTTCGTATTAAAATTTTGGAGAACAATGACCTTTGATATGCCACACCAAGATTTTACATCGACAGATACACCTGCATATATAAATTTGTTGTTTCAGTATTACCTCTCGATAAAATCAACAAAGTTACGTTTTTTAAATACGAAATCGCTTTCATCGAAAACAATTTCTAAGATATATTTTTTAAAGACAGTAGACGTATTTGTTATGAACGTAAAAAAAATAGCTAATATTATTTCATTTGATATTTTATACAATGTATTATAGAAAGTACGTTATGATGATATATTAACAGTTTCATAAAAAAATTAAGTACGGCTTAGGGTTTGCAAGATTTCCATTAAATACCAGACTTTATTATTACCTCTAGATTGCCGGAGTGAGTCAATTTGTCTCATTTGTGATGAAAGGAATAGAAGCAAGGGCGTTTGTGCTAAATGTAATTAAAAAATCTGCGGAAAATGTATTTAAAAAGCAGCATATTTATGTAAAAATTGTTTTGAACAAACTTTCTTAAAGGTAAAGTTTTATTTTTTTTTTTTTTAACTCCAATTTTCACATTTGAATTAAATTGACTCGTTTCAGGCAAAATAGGTATGTACCCAACATCCAGCAATCTAGTGTTAAAGACTTAAAGGAATAGAAGCAAGGGTGTTTGTGCTAAATGTAATAAAAAAATCTGCGGAAAATGTGTTTAAAAAGCAGCATATTTATGTAAAAATTGTTTTGAACAAACTTTCTTAAAGGTAAAGTTTTATTTTTTTTTTTTTTAACTCCAATTTTCACATTTGAATTAAATTGACTCGTTTCAGGCAAAATAGGTATGTACCCAACATCCAGCAATCTAGTGTTAAAAACTTAAAGGAATAGAAGCAAGGGTGTTTGTGCTAAATGTAATTAAAAAATCTGCGGAAAATGTGTTTAAAAAGTAGCATATTTATGTAAAAATTGTTTTGAACAAGCTTCCTTAAAGGTAAACTTTTATTTTTTTTTTAAACTCCAATTTTCACGTTTGAATTAAATGGACTCGTTTCAGGCAAAATAGATATGTACCCAACATCCAGCAATCTAGTGTTAAAGACTTAAAGGAATAGAAGCAAGGGTGTTTGTGCTAAATGTAATAAAAAAATCTGCGGAAAATGTGTTTAAAAAGCAGCATATTTATGTAAAAATTGTTTTGAACAAACTTTCTTTAAGGTAAAGTTTTATTTTTTTTTTTTTAACTCCAATTTTCACATTTGAATTAAATTGACTCGTTTCAGGCAAAGTAGATATATACCCAACATCCAGGAATTTAGTGTTAAAGACAACTTTTAAAGTTGAAGTTATTTGCAATATACTTGATTCCATCGCTACACACGTACGTGAAATCACGGCTTGGTGTCACAATACCGTCGCGATTGCTTACATGGTAAAAATTAATCGCCGACGGAGAGACGGGCGCGAGAACTCCTCTTTGCGCAATAAATGCTTAACGTCGATCATAACATGGACAATTAAGTGAACGTCCATCCGTAAGTCACTTTGATCGCTCTAATCAGCTTGGCTACGATTTGAAAAGTTCCAACCATGTACGCCTAATGCGTTCCAGTCATTTTCTTGGGCCGGAGAGAGTTTCCTCGAGGACTGTGACCCGTTTCGTTTGAGGATTGAGATGATGGATGACGTGGAAGATGAGAACCATTAATTCGACTATGTTCGATGGTTTGAAGGATAATTAAATCGAATTTAGGTTTGTTTTTATCAGATGATTTCTTAAAAAATTTGTTTTGGCTTTTTTATAAGACAACATATTTTGAAAAATTTGTTTTAGGTTGTTTTAGAGGAAATACATAGTGTTCTAAGAAAAGTTTATATAAATCTTTAAGTTATGTAATGGTTATAAACAAATACAGTGAAAGTGATCCATCACTTTACAAGGTAACATATTTTCAAAAATTTGCTTTAGGTTCTTTTAGGGAAAATACATAGTGTTCTAGGAAAAGTTTATGTAAATCTTTGAGTAATGTAATGGTTATAAACAAATAAAGTGAAAGTGATCAATCACTTTACAAGGTAACATATTTTGAAAAATTTGTTTTAGGTTGTTTTAGAGGAAATATATAGTGTTCTAGGAAAAGTTTATGTAAATCTTTGAGTAATGTAATGGTTATAAACAAATACAGTGAAAGTGATCAATCACTTTACAAGGTAACATATTTTGAAACATTTGCTTTAGGTTGTTTTAGAGGAAATATATAGTGTTCTAGGAAAAATGTATGTAAATCTTTGAGTAATGTAATGGTTATAAACAAATAGAGTGAAAGTGATCAACCACGAGAAAGATATTACATGATTGTAACGAATAATTAGGATTAACGAGATAAAAATAAAATTATGAAGTTGAAGCATGAATACATAGCATAAAAAAGTATTTCAAGACTTTCAAGAAATATGTTCGAATACAAACAAAATCGAAACAGACATTACTGTATGTTTTTCTTGAAATGTCTGGAACTTGCTTAACGATGTTTATTTATTAATGTTTCAGCATCGTTTCTACTTGACCTAAATCCTCCGGCACAAGTTCCTTTTAATACACCCTTCAAAGTTAAAACGGTTTTCCTCGCAATATCTGATTATTTATACATCATGCCCATAAATTAATCCGTCGAAGTTACAGAAACTTCTCGAAATTTTTGGTAGAAAATACTTTTTAGAAGTATTTCTTTTAAATTGCCAGAACCGCGTGAACAATACTATTCGGATTTTGGTTTTTGATATTGTAGGAATGACTGGACATTAATTATTTTCCTTGGGATAATCCTCTGTTATATCAATAAACATTTAATAATAATTAATACCTTTTTAGAAGAATATATTGATATTATATTCTACATAATTTGAATCATTTTGCAGTCATATTGCTAAACACCGTCTATTAACCCTTTGCACTCGAGAGGTGACTATTAGTCGTCTAATGATACTAACTTTAAATATTTTTAAATTCGAAATATTTACTAAGATTCACCTACATTATACGTCATTTAGTTTAGTTAAGAAATATACTAAAAATTTACATATATGACTATTTAACCTTCGAGTCTGACTAATAAACAAACTAAATAAAGTCTGAAAACTTGCGAAACTATTTTCTGGCGACTAACAGTCGCCTCTCGAGCGCAAAGGGTTAATAAAAAAATGAATTCCTTTACAGTGTCACCGAGTCAAACAAGAATAAAATCAAAATTATTAATCAAATATCGTAAAGTGTACTCGAATTTTATTATTTAAGATCGATAAGCTATATTAACATTTCATTAACCATGAAAATCACAACATAAACTTGCTTTATAATTTACATTCCAACCTACGTTCCATTTTTCATTCCTCTTAAGTTAATTCGTCTTTATCGAAATTATTATTTGAATTTTACAATCTCGCGCGAAACGTGTTCCCCGGTAATTATTTCTTCGCCGAGTGCATGTGCCAGCTGTAAAATTACGCGAACGAAAATCAGCAAGTAGGCGTGTACAACAGCTCTGTGAAACGCGAGGAGCTCGCGCTGTAACGAGCCACGGCCACTCTGGGAGTATCATAAAACGTGGCCACAAGTTAACCGGAAAATAATTCCATGGTAATCTTAACGCGTACACCCACTCTTGTTTACTGCTCTTCCACCCTGATCAATCGCTTTTATCCCGCCCGATCGTATCTCCGTGCAGCTATCTCTGCGTCGAAATCGCCAAGATGCAAAAGAGTGAGAAGTCTTATTTATTTATATAAATCAACGGAATAAACCCTTTGGGTTACAATAAGAAAGAAAGAAAAAAATAAATAAATAAAGGTAGTTGTCGAAACAGAGAGAGAGAGAGAGAGAGAGAGAGAGAGAGAGAGAGAGAGAAATAAGTGTGTGAATTTAATTTAATAAGTAATTATTATTATAGGAAAGTTCTATAAAATGATTTTTGTAGAACGGAAGATGGAATTCAGGTGTGAAAAAATAAAAGTGAAGCGATTAAAATATTAATAAAAGTATAATTAAAACAATTTAACAAAAACAACTTAAACGACTTTACAACTTAGCAACTGCAACACTCTTTCTACGTTCACAATCAAAACCTTTCGTCCAATATTTTCTGCCACGCGCTCGCATTTTGTTCGTAATATATTCTTCCAAACACTCGGTTCCTTTCATTCTAATTGTCAACCTTTCTCACTCGATGTATTCGGTCACAACCACCCAGAATTTCCCAGTCACACTGTTTTCCGAAGTTCTCATCTTTCACGCCTTAAAAACATTTGAGCCCAAACATTCTGCGTTCACGCGGCTATCGCTCAACTCAAGCACTCTTCAGAAGATGAAGAAAACAAAAATTGACAAACGCATATATGCGTCCATAGTCCCTACGAGCAACTTTCGTCAAACGCATATATGCGCACATAGCACTCAAAGGGTTAATCGCTAATTTTTTGAAATGAAAATGTACACAATAGTTATTCTGAGCGATCGGAGTTCATCTATCTGTCTCTTTCGCTTTAAAAGTTACAAGTGTTTACGTATTTTGCACGGTCTATGAGGCGAATGTTTTTTATGAATCTAGGGTTAAAAGTAATTGTTGGAACCGTAAACCGTTCGATGAGATTCTATTGCTAAAAGCGAACGATTTCTGCATGACTGTGTTGGCACATAAAAGCGAAACATTTGCAGGAGGTCAGCGGAATAAACTAGGTTGTGGAATATCTTGTAAACAAATATCAGCTGAGCCACAGTACGACGTTGTCGATAATTGGAACCGCGTCAAAACAGAATCGTAGTTGTGGTCACACATTGACATAGTCTTAACCCTTTCGTGCGGTAGGTACACATATTTCGAGCGACATTTTGTTGTTTTCGTTGTTTTAACGCTAGAACTATCTTAGAGCAGTAAAAATGAAAAACTAGTGATGAGTTGGGAGAATGCGTGGTTAAATCAAGTGTAAAAACGAAAACAGTTGCGTCTTATTAACACGTTGGATGCCACTAATTACTCAATCCTTTTCACGTTACAACTTTTGCAACACGTGATTAAACATGGTTTCACGGCAGATAAATAGATAACTGTGTTAACACATTGCGGACCAAACATTTTATTGTTAACCATACCCAGTGGCTGGCTATTTTTTTACGTCAAATATTTTTAAATTAGCGATGATTTGTTAGTTAAAAATCATTGTCACGAGAAATATTTATTTTCAATAGCAACTTTAAAAATGAATGATTTTTTAATATTTTTCAATAAGTAAAAATTTGTACAAATTAAACATTTTTCAAAGTATGATATTTAGCAAAACGTATAACATTTTTATCTTGAAAATCATCATCATCATCCTCACAAATACTCATATTTTCGTCATCACTTGATGTATTCGATAAACTGTCCGCAAATATTTCTGTAATATCGTTAATCGTTTTGTCGTTATACATATTTCAAGGTTTCAAAAAATTAATTCGCAATACAAATTACCAAAAACTGTCCTTGACTATCATGTAACAACTGTGCGATATCTCGTTGACAACCTCTAACGACGAAATATAAAAGACGAGATATCTCGTCAACGGTCCCTAACGATGAAATAGGAAAGACGAGATATCTCGTCATCCGTCCGTAATGTGTTAAGTATATAAGTTATAATTATAAGTACATAAGTATATAAATTAAGTATAATTAGCGTGTTTTATAAATATTACGCTGTATCTTTCCACATTATCATTCAGTCAATTTTATAGCAATTAAATCGTTAGATTCACTCGATCGAACAGTATATATATCTTACTCGCGTTTCTTGTAATGAGTCGAGAGCGGATGGACGTAAGATTCGATCGATCTGCTCATCAATCACTATTATCACCTGTTAACGATCATTACTGGTTTGTTTAGCGCGAACAAACTTCTGAAGAACATGAAACATTATATCCTCATTTCAAACTGCTTCCTCGTTAATGTCTTCGAACTGGCAACGCCATGTTGCAGAAATCTATCACGGTTATTAATTGCCCATTAGGGTTTCAATACTTTAACCCTTTCTTATGTGTAATTTTCGTTTCTTTCCTTTTTTCTTTGTGTTAATGCTAGTTTTTTTTTTATAAATAAGAAACATGAAATTTGTATTTAAAACACGTGAAAGCGATTAAATTGTAATTGGTTTAATCGATTAACAAAATTTGTTTGAAATGCTTTTAGAGAGGATTTGTTTTGCAAGAAGAAACAACCTTTTTAGCGTCTCGGATTTCATTGAACTGTTGTTTCGCAACGTTTCGTGTTTTGATAATACTCCGCAGAATTTGTGTATTATCGTGCACGTGAAGGTGATGTTTTCATTTGAAGCTGGACGCCAGGCGCCGGCATTATAAGGGCTCTTGTAATACTTGAAAATCTGCTTTGATACGGTATGTTCGTTAAGTCCATGAAAAAATGATTCAAATACATCAAGTGCTCCTTTTAAAGAACCTTTATAAGAACCTAAAGAATCTTTACTTCAGTAGTTCTAATAAAAAGCAGTTAATGTAAAATTCTATCAAAAATAAAACTCCTGAATTTTAATAAAAACCTATTTTTTTGTAGTCAATTATAATTATAGTTTATAATTATTCCTTAAAACTTCATTTTAATACTCATAAAAGCGTTAATATGAAGAAGTTAATATAAAATTCTATCAAAAATGCAACTCTTGAATTTTAACTAAAACCCATTATTTTTAGTAAATTATAATTATAGTTTATAATTATTCTTTAAAACTTCATTTTAATACTCATAAAAGCGTTAATATGAAGAAGTTAATATAAAATTCTATCAAAAATACAACTCCTGAATTTTAACTACAACCTATTTTTTTGTAGTAAATTATAATTATAGTTTATAATTATTCCTTAAAGCTTCATTTTAATACTCATAAAAGCGTTAATATGAAGAAGTTAATATAAAATTCTATCAAAAATGCAACTCCTGAATTTTAACTACAACTCATTATTTTTAGTAAATTATAATTATAGTTTATAATTATTCCTTAAAGCTTCATTTTAATACTCATAAAAGCGTTAATATGAAGAAGTTAATGTAAAATTCTATCAAAAATACAACTCCTGAATTTTAACTACAACCTATTATTTTGTAGTAAATTATAATTATAGTTTATAATTATTCCTTAAAGCTTCATTCAAATACTCATAAAAGCGTTAATATGAAGAAGTTAATATAAAATCCTATCAAAAATACAACTTCTGAATTTTATCTACAACCTATTTTTTTTGTAGTCAATTATAATTATAGTTTATAACTATTCCTTTCAAACATATTAACAAACTTATTTTTTTAAAATCAGCGAATTTATTTTTCTTCGAGCTAATTCATGTATTCTGTAAATATTAGTGTTATCATCGAATGACGTTAAGCATTAAATTACGTCTAGTCGATCGGTTGATTTATACAGAACTTGAAATTCCAAGTTTCTAATTATATCGGCACGTGGATTAACCAGACAGCGAAGTTTTCTATTTTCAGTCGGACTCCAGAGCTCCCTCGAGAGGTAAAAAATTTGTTTTTAATGCAATCGCTCGGGAACGATCCACCTTGTAGAATCTAAATCAAGCTAAACCAAATGCCTTGAGTTAAAGAAGTGCAGACTCGTTAACACAACGAGCCGCTGAGCAAATAATCTAATGTGTCTTAAATTGTTGACGATATCCAGACGTTACTATCATTGATTACAAAACAAAACAGATTGCTAGGTAATTTTCAATTAAAATTCACGCCAACGTGTGTGACAAACAAAAAATATTGAAAAATTTGATTAAGAAAATTCTGTGAAAAAGAAATTAATTAACACTATTCCTACCACGATATGGTCAAATGACCGTTTTTAAAATTTTGATTAGAATTTCATAGATACAACGTAATTGAATCGCCTTTAAACTTTAGACTTTTCCTCAAATATACGTATAATATATTTTTCAATATTCACTTCTTTTTTCATTGTTTATTTTTTGAGAAAAATTTGTAGTCTGTCTCACGTGGAAATGTCGAGGTAGAAATAGGTATACGTGAAGTATCGGTAGGAATCGTGTTAAAAGTTCCAAGAATCATAAGTTACACGATAATCATTATTCTATGTTTGTAAAGAGTCAAGCAGATAGTTTGCTTTTTATGAATAATTTTCAAAACATTAGTCCCTAAACCGTTTAAGCTTGGATTATAATTCTATGCAAATCGATCGAACAAAAATTTAATAATAATTAGGTTATTAATAATAATTAATAATTATCCATAAGAAATAAAAATTAAATTGAAAATTGCATTTAAAAAATGGTCATTTAAATTAAATAAATTAAACGTTGCACTTCGAAGCTTAGATCAATTTCTCCCCGTGACGCGCTAAATTCTTCATTCATCTTGTACATGTCGAAAGCAAACACGATCACGAATCGTAACTCTTGATGAAAAATAAAGAAATTCGACCGATACTCGGAACATTTCGCGGTAGAATTTTCCGTGACCGCAGAAGGCGACTGTGGTTCGATCGTCTACCGACCGTGCAAAGATCTCTTATCGGGCCGTTCGCCGCGTAGGAGGATCGACATGATCTACGAGCCACCGTAGCGACAGCATTAACGTGATCTATGAATCTCGGCGGGCCAGCCGCGGCGCGAAAGCATTATTTCACGTTGCTTGATCAATACGTGCGAAACGGAAGGTGTGTTGCTTCTAATCGGATCCATAGATCCTTACAACCTCTCGAATACGACACTGTGAAAGAAAACGTAGACAAAAGCTCGATTTGAATTTGCTCGGCTCGATATAATGCTCTGCTACTGGGATTTGTTGGCGAGCAAGAGTTCTCTTTGCAAATGAATACCTGTCGGATACATATCGAATGCCTGTATTCGATTTATTTAATCGATGAATGACATCATTTGAGAAATATATGTTATCGTCAGTTTCCGCATTTGTTAACTTTTATTTTCCTCGTAATGTTAATAATCCGTATCAGTGGTTTTTAATCGCTTCCTTTATTTCACTTTTTTCTTCGTTTTTACTCCCAAGTAATAATGAAATAACTATCTTTGTCATTATGCATTAAATAAAATTTTATTTATTCGTAAACGCTGATTATTTCTAAAAGAAACGTGAAAATAGTTTAAAAGGTACCAATCATATACTTAATACAATACTATATTAAAATAATAACATAATGTTGCACTACAATACTACATCTACTATGAACTATAAGTATGTTAATATAAATATGTAAGATTAATTATTATTAAAATTAAATGTTGGACTCTGCAATGGATTATCGATAGATGTATTCAAACTTTCGAACAATAAATACTGTGCAATCGTTTCAAATTTCTCACAAAACCGTTGTTCCATTTAATTACCAAAAACCGCTGTAACACTTTTGTCTTCCTAGAGGAAAGTTGAGCATCCCTGCAAAGGAAGACTTCCTTTTACACGCCCCCACGAGACACCCACGCACCGTGCACACAGTATCGCACACGCGTGGTTAAAAGATTGCGGCGAACCTTTCGTTTCACCTCAGAAAAACGTCGATCCATTTTCGATCGTTCCAACGTGCAAGAGATCCAGGTTGAACGAAAAAGGGACAGAGCCGCGGGAAGAGGAAAAGAATTATAGGAAAAATTGCGGTTTCTGACGATGAGAGATTTCTGTTTCGCCTACGCACGTTGCCACGCTACGGGGATTCTAATCGGAATGCGATAAGCCTGCTGATAATCCATAGCGAACCATTCGTGGATAAGAAATCGAAACTCGTGGATAGATGTAGTATTAGTCCTTTGAGCGTTGAATACTCTTAGTCTAAGTGTTCCACGTGGACAACACGTTAATTAACACTTAGCCGACCGATTGGGAAGATCTCCCATTTTGTCCTCAAAAGAGCGCTGCAATTGATACTGTTTGCTTTTGTTATTATTGGGTTGGAGGGAAAGTTCTGTATCACTCGTTCCCTCTTTTTTTCTCTTATCGTTATAAAGTGAGCGCTGTTTAAGCGTATACAGGCTGCTACTTATTCAAGAATTGAGAATGAGAAGAAATGGTTTACACGAAAATTGTCAGAATTTTCGTTTTAATTTCTGTTCTAATTTTATTTTGCAACCATTTGATTTAATATTACACAGGAACCCTAATTTTATATCCATAATAATTATTTCCAATTAAGGTGAACGAAAGGAAGAGAATTTTCAGAAATTGAAGTTTCAGGAAGGGTAGAAAAATTGTATTGGGTTGGAGGGAAAGTTCTGTCGTATTTTCCGTTTCCGTTAATTCATGTGAAACCCAAACACTTTGCTTTAACGCAAACCCAAGAGATTCAATGTGATCTCAAACGGTTGTATGATGAATGCCAAACTCTTCTGCAATTTCTCGACTTGTTAAATGTGGATTATTTTCCAACATGGATCGCAAAACATCATTATCGATCTTGGATGGCCGTCCAGATCGATCACTTTCTTGGAGGCTCAGATCCCCGGAACGAAATTTGCTAAACCATCTTTGACAAGACATATTACAATTGAATACACCGCCGAACAGATTCAGATTGCGTGAAAAAGTATTCAGTCCCCAGCGACAGTTAGTGCCGGCTGCACGCCGTCGACGCGAAGCGTTTCGGCTCAGAGTCTTCCGCAGTCAAAGGGTTAAGATGACACCCGTGACGAAAGGGTTAATCAAATTTTCCTTCGTTGACAGCAGTCTAGAAAATGCTTGATGCATGGCATTCTGTGAGCCGGTTCGCTTCGCAGATGCCTTGAACGATTTTGCGCTGTTGGAAATTGAATACAGAAATACTACGAAGCAAAAATTAACCATAAACCAGCTTTCTCTTAACGTACTTTCTCAAGGGCTTCTTCCAAGAAGCTAAGCCACATCTGGCATTTTAGAAAGTTCGAAAACATCGAGAAACAGAACTGCAGGGGCTGAAGGACCCGGACGGGGTTGTAAGAATTTCGACCACTGCGTTCTGCTAGTCTTGTGACAAAACTCGCTAGGTGCGGTCATAATTGCCCTTCCTCGTGCTATATAAAAGTATTAATAAATATCTAAGTATTATTTCACAAATAAGAGTTTATTTCATTCAGCAATATAAAACCCCATTCCCAATACACTTAAATATTGTCCATGTAATCAACAAAGTACTCTCGATAAATTTAAATCTATTCAAATCCAGTTCTAATTAAAGGACTCGCTCCGAATCAAGTTTCAACCGATTCAACACCTACCAGAGTATCATAGCAGTTCCTTTCGTCGCTCACGTTTCTCGACCCTCGATCCTGTTCCCACGGGGTACACGCTTTTCCAGATTACACGAGTTCCTACACGAGATTCTCGCTCGTCCCGCCTGACATTCTTAAACATCGTCCCTCGAGTCGGAACGCGCAAAGGCGTACGAGCCTCGATGGAAACGTAAATCTGCCGAGTCTCGAGGTTTCCATGTTCCCTTTGACTGATTCGTCGGAGACGGGACGCCTTAAATCGCGGCTGAGACGGTTCTGAATACGGTTCGCTCGAGGCTCGTCGACCGACGGGAAGATACGGGATGCGCGATCTTACAATCGACAACGAGAACCTAGTTGCATCGATTTAAGTACACAAGTACAGTCCTGCTCGAAAGTTTGGAGCATTCTGTGAGCAAATGTGTAGGAACAATTTATTTATGTAACTATCAACGATAAAAAACACAATGAAATATAATAAAAATATTAGATACACTGAAATACGTTCTAGGGCACACTCTCTCTTATTCTCTATCTATATGTATTCAAAAATTACACGTTACCAGGATTAGTGTCATCACCATACACACTCTCCACGCTCATCCTTTCGTACAAACATTCTTTCTGATATTGTTGGATTTGGAAAAAACATTATTATAATTTGTACCTCCTCATCTAAAGATGTGACGGTTGGGGTGGGTAATTTTCTGACCGACCCCCGACCCCGTGAGTGTAAGAACGGCCAGGAAACAGTAAAAAGTAGTCATTCAGAGGAATTCACAGAGAGCAGACCTCGAGTTGTTTTATTTAATCCAAGTACCCTTGCTGCCCATTCCTAACACTCGTACTGTTTAGAGTATCTCCGCGATCTTGTTATTTCAATTTAACATTTGGCGACCGTGACAGGACTTGGCCGTGTGAGATAATTGTGAATCGCGAGTATTAGTTAGCGAATATTATAATATGGAGTCATTCAGAGGAATTCACAGAGAGCAGACCTCGAATTGTTTTTTATTTATCCCAAGTACCCTTGTTGCCCATTCCTAACACTCGTACCGTTTAGAGTATATCCGCGATCTTGTTATTTCAATTTAACGTTTGGCAACCGTGACAGGACTTGGCCGTGTGAGATAATTGTGGATCGCGAGTGTTAGTTAGCGAATATTATAATATGGAGTCATTCAGAGGAATTCACAGAGAGCAGAACTCGAGTTGTTTTTTATTTAATCCAAGTACCCTTGCTGCCCATTTCTAACACTCGTACCGTTTAGAGTATCTCCGCGATTTTGTTATTTCAATTTAACACATATCCCACACTCTATGATTCCAATACACATTCGTCGCTATTTAACGCTTTATAGACCGCGTAATTTATTGCACACGCACTCCTGATCGGTTCATTTTAGCGCGGATGCATCGCTAATGTATTGACCACAATGATTTTCTTCGAGTAATTGACAGTTTAATATCTCTTTACAGTATACATACGATATCGCTCGAAACAATCACCTTCGTGTAAGGAAACATTACAAAATTTACAGACTAGATCTCCCATTTTGTCCTCAACAGAGCGCTGCAATTGATTCCATTTGCTTTTGTTATTATTGGGTTGGAGGGAAAGTTCTGTCGTATTTTCTGTTTCCGTTAATTCATGTGGAACCCAAACACTTTGCTTTAACGCAAACCCAAGAGATTCAATGTGATCTCCAACAGTTGTATGATGAACGCCAAACTCTTCTGCAATTTCTCGACTTGTTAAATGTGGATTATTTTCCAACATGGATCGCAAAACATCATTATCGATCTTGGATTGTCGTCCAGATCGATCACTTTCTTGGAGGCTCAGATCCCCGGAACGAAATTTACTAAACCATCTTTGACAAGTACGAACATTTACAATATCTTTTCCAAATACCGCACATAAATTTTTACATGCAACCGATGCGTTGCTTCCTTTTTGGAATTCATACAAAATGCAGTGTCGTAAATGCACTTTATCTACCGACATGTTTTTCACTTTAAATATCATAAGTAAACGATGAACGGTAAAAAAGGACTCCTTTTATATTATACAGCGGGTAAAAAAATAAAAAAAATTCCCAATTACTCACTAGCCAGATGTTTTTTTTATTTACAAGAAAAATTACCTGTCTGTTTAAAATACGACAGAACTTTCCCTCCAACCAATATTTACAAACAGCGTTAAAGCAGCAACAGCTATAAAATTAATTATGAAATTGTCGAGAGTATGCGAAGTAGTTGTAAAGAAAACGAAGATTCTTTTGTTAAAAGATAAATATACTATTATGACTTTTGCTATTTTATTCATTTACGAGAAGCTTCGTGGCTCTAGCTTGTTTTGAAACCATAACGTGTTACAAACTTTTGAGCGCTACTGTACGCGTGTACCTTCCTGTTGTGCTTGATGAGGAAATTCGTTTTACGGATTTATTTCCATGCCTGTCAGTGGCAGATTTGCGTTCGGTATACGTTGATGTGGAAATTGTGGTTTATTAGGGTTGCCTGAGTGTACGATTGTTCTGCGATTGGCAAGTTACGGGGCGATTGTAATTAAAGGTCGAGGAGGGAGAGACTGAAGTTGTAACAGTCTTTTAAAGATTACATTTTTGTAATGGGATTTTACTTCTGTAAATAAGTATGCAGTGGAAAGCATTCGTACAGTTCCATACATATAAATATCTGAATGTGTTTGCCTGGATTTACTGTGTCTATACTGTCTGGTTATGCTGTGTCTGTACTGTCTGGATCTACTGTGACTCTACTGTCTGGATCTACTGTGCTCTACAGTTTTTCATTCTTAATGAAACAAAGGCTATAAGATATAAACATAATATCTATTACCAACACTATCTTTCGAATATAAATGAAATAATAACAATTTATATTATTATCAGAAGTTTGAAAATTTTGACCACTAAAATTTTGCATGCTACAATGTTTTTTCTTCCGTACTTCGAAACGGTTACAAATGTATATAGGAAATTCTACTTTTATTTTATTTAGTAGAATCAGATAGTAGAGCTCAGGTGTGAATAGAATAAAGCGAAAAGCTTAGAATATTAGTAATATATATTTAAAATAGTTTAATAATAACAACTTAAACGACTTTACAACTTAGTAACTACGACGTTCTTACTTCCTTCACAACCACACTCTTTCTGTCTTCATACTCACATTTTCCTCCCAATATATTCTTCCAAATACTCGTTTCCTTTCTTTCTAATTTTAAACCTTTCTCACTCGATGTATTCGGTCACGTTTACTCAAAATTCCTCAGTCGCTCATCTTTCGCACCTTAGAAACACTCGAGTCCAAAAATTCTACGTTCAACTCAAGCACTCAACTCAACCACTCTTCACATTTTCCTAAACTCGCATCGACTCGATCGCATTCCTACATATATGTAAATTTTAGCAGATCTCTCAACTAAACTAAGTGACGTTTAATATAGGCGAATATTATTAAATATTTCGAATTTGAAAATTTTTGAAGTTAGTATCATTAGACGACTAACAGCGCACCTCTGGAGTGTAATAATTATTTATCCCGCTGTTTCGTACCCATAGGATTTATTTTATTTAGAGAGACGGTAGGGTTCAGATGTACAGTAGCGGACAAAAGTTTAAGACGACAGGACAATGCAAAACATAGTTTTATGGTATGCAAATATTGTTCGTATACTTATTTTTATCGTCATTATTGTACAACACTATTTATTAATTAACACAGAATACGAATTTTATTTATCGTGTTATTTCTTATTAATTAATTAATTTGTTTACGTATTCGTACATTATGTCACAAATAAATTCGTTTAACCCAGACATTCTGAGTCTGATAGAAGTATTTGATAAAATTTTGTGGATATGTAGTTCGTAATAGTATACGTATGAATTAATCTCTTCTTTTCATCTAAATGCCATTTTAAAGGGGTGAAACCAGGGTTGAAGTTTTTGAATTTTCTCTCATTTTTTAAACATAACTTTGTAATGGTACTTGATGAAGCAAAACTTTTCAAATAAAAAACGTTTAATTTTTAATACTCTACTGCCCTGTCATTAAAGAAAGAACACAGGAAAGCTTGTATTCAAAGCGTGAAAAATCGCTGAAACTTTGAGATTCGTTATCAGCCCCCTTAAAAAATACTTTGCCGTCAAAAAAATTATTCCACGCGGACACACCATGCTCTGTACACACATAAAGTTTCATTGAAATCAGAATTTCAGAAGTATTTCCTTATAATACAATGTACGAATACTTTTTGGATCCACTGTATATGTAGTCCGTTCCAGCGACTCAATATTGTTGAAAGCAAAAAATATAACCAAAAGAACGTTTACAATATTTTCAAATCAGAGTTTCGCGTACAAAGAAATCTCAGTACGTCCCTGTCGATGTACATCGATTCTCCCTGCACATCCAGTACCTAAACTGATCGAAGGAACTAAGGTTCAGCAAGCAACAGTCAAGCATCAGGTGCTCGACATCAGGTGTTCAAGGCAGCGTAAAAAAAAACACGAAGTTTTATCGGGTTCGACTAAAAGCGCGCGATTTCTGCATCCCGTATGGAGGCCTGGTTCACGCGTATAAATAGACGCGTGCGTGTTTAAGGTGCGCCGTGTACCAAGGTATCAAAGCAACTGTTTGTGTGTTCCGCGAATTTATCTCTGCTGACAGCTCATTACCCGATAACGATAGATAGCCCTGAGAGAAGCAATTACGAAATTCATGCAGATGCTGCGGCGTACCTTTTTGATCACCTTTCGCGACTCTTTCAATTGCTTTCGTTCATCTTTATTCTACTACAATATCAGTTTCATAATTTCCTTTTTCTTCTTGTAATTATGAGCTTTCGATAGTTAATTGAAATATATTGTAATTTTATAATAGATACACCGGGTGTAATTGTAAAATTACAGAAGCTTTTTCATTTATCCTTCCAGTAATCTTTTTTAGGTAGTTATTATGAGGTTGTATTGTCATGTTACCTCTGTTTGAAAGAATTTTAATTTAATTGTTTTAATTAAAACAATTATTGCATTGCTCTTTTGTCAGTTGTTAGAATAATGTTCTTGTAACTGGACGCTTTGCGATACCTAGTTATTGCGTGATATTATTGTGTAACTTACAATATTAAGGTGTTTATACTTTGTAATAAATTCTGTAATAGTTACGTGGTTGTTGCAGAGAAATTCTGAATGCTGTTTCGCGTTCTCATGTTTTTCCACCTTTTTTTTCGCTTTTCAACCGCTGGATCTGTTTCAGCTGATTTATTAACGGCTTCTCGATACACATTTTTCAATTGTAACGAAGACATTTTCGCATGCGACACGTAAATTTCTACTTCTGCAACTGTTATCGATACTTCCGTTTCCGGTCACGTAATTCTCTAGCCGTGCTCACATGCGAATATCAAATAAAAGAACCAACTATGCGGTTAACTTATCTAGTCAGTTGTATATTACTCACAGAGTATGCATGGAAAACGTTTGCTGGAAAAGATAATAATTGAAGAGATGTGTATATACTAAACATAAAGTGGAGACGAAAAGTTTTCGCCTTCCTGTCGTTCAAAATACGCTTTAACATAACAGAGATCATAGAACTGCTTATTGCCTCGTTGTTTTTTGCGATATTTCTTCCTGCTGCTAATGCCAATCATTGTTTAATCGTTAAATACCAGTATATACTTAAATAATACAAACACGTTCTTTAATTTTTATTGTTAATACACAAATTCTTAACAAATATCGTACAGATCGAAAGCTTTTCGTTGACAGTGTATATTGAAAGACACCAAAAAAGTAATATCACACACAAAATGTAATTTATATTTGCGAAATACCCGTGTGCATGTGATAATACATATATTTTTGTACCTTCTTTCACACGACTTGAATTTTGTTTTTCGTTTATACTTTAATACTTCTTTCCGATGCTACAGCTTTTAGATAATAAGATTTGAATTAACTCGTTGAGCAATGAACTTGGTAATTGTACATTGACAATACATTAATCGCATACTTAACAAGTGTTTTTCTACGTGTCACACGCTAACTTCTAGATTTTGTTACTCTCAGACGGAAACCGCCTCCTTCTGAATTGACCACTGCCTAACTGTACAAGGTTCAATTAAAATCCGTTTCCTCCAAAGAAAACGAAATATCAATGCCTACTTTAGATTCCAAAGCTTAGTCATACAACGCTTCCCGAAAAGCAAACGACTACATTCGCGTGAAGCTACAAAAAGAGGACCCTGAAGACGTCTAAGTGTATTAAAATCGCGTTCGCAGAATGCACCATGTCAATTTACATGCTCAAGGATTCTTCTCACCCTCCCCCTTGTCCCCTTTCCCTCCATTCTACTCATTCCGTTTCGTGCTCCGCCGGCAGATACGTAACTTCTTTGCTTTTTATCGATCCCGCTTCTTCTTCCTCTGCCCACGTAACCGCGTCTGTCCATATACAGGGTGTTCGGACGAAGCTAGGAGAAAATTGAAGGGGTAACTCTGTGCAACATTCTGAGATGAAAATCAAGAGTAACAATATTGCGTTTAACGCTTTGTTTATTAGTTATAAGCAATTTAAAAAATGGGTTGCTTTACGCCTGAGAGTAGGCAAACGGGCAACACGGTAGGTAACGTCAATAACTACACAATGATGCTCAGTCGTGACTACGTGAATTTCTGTAGCTGTTCAGAGGTAAACTATATTCCACACGTAGTTAAGACTCAGCATCACTGTGCAGCCAGCGACGTTACCTACCGTGTTGCCTCGTTTGCCTGCTCTCAGGCGTAAAATAGCCCGTTCCTTAGTCGTTTATAACTAATAAACAAAAAGTCAAACGCAATATTGTTGCTCTTGATTTTCGTCTTAGAATGTCTCATAGAGTTACCCCTTCAATTTTCTCCTAGCTTCGTCCGAACACCCTGTACAGTTACAACTAAGCATTACTGTGCATCCAGCGACGTTACCTACAGTGTTGCCCCGTTTGCCTGCTCTCAGGCGTAAAATAGCCCGCTTCTTAGTTGCTTATAACTAATAAACAAAGCGTCAAACGGAATATTGTTGCTCTTGATTTTCGTCTTAGAATGTTGCATAGTGTTAGCCCTATAATTTTCTCCCAGCTTCGTTCGAACACCCTGTCTAATTACAACTGAGCATCACTGTGCATCCAGCGACGTTACCTACCGTGTCGCCCCGTTTGCCTGCTCTCAGGCGTAAAATAGCCCACTTTTTAGTTGCTTATAACTAATAAACAAAGAGTCGAACGCAATATTGTTGCTGTTGATTTCCGTCTTAGAATGTTGCATAATGTTAGCTCTATAATTTTCTCCCAGCTTCGTTCGAACACCCTGTATAAGTGCCAAACGCTCGCCGCGATACACACGTCCGCGGCGTTCGCCTTTATTACCGCGTGTACACCGTTGCACGAGTAGTTTGCACATGTGAGATGCTCGTTTCTCATTCATCCTCGTACCCTGCACCGAATAACAGAAACTCGCAGGTGGTCTTCGCTGTTCTCCAGGTCCACTCTGCTGTTAAGCTGCCGTCGATGAATGATTTTGCTTCGCGCACAACCCTATCGCAGTTTTTCGAACATTTTTGTTCCGAACGTGTTTCAAGTTTACTGAAAAATTTTATTAATTTCGAGCGATAGATGAAGAAGCTATTACCAGCAGTCTGCTCCGTCCTTCCGATTTCACGTTAGAGTACCATTTTTCTACAAGCTGGGACTTCTTTTCAACGAAGTAAACTTGAAAACTGTACGGAAAAAGCTGGAAAATACATACGAGACAAAATTACACTCGCTCATTTCGTCATAAATCTTCGAAAACGTATCAGAGTGAATCTACCGCTTTTGAGTTTCTGTGAAAAATTACGAGTTGGTCGTTTTACAGAATATTTTTCACGTTTATCATTAACATTCTAATAAGACATTAAAAGCCCAATGTAAACCATTGCAAATACTTCCGAAATTTTTAAAAGTTATCCAAAATTATAAACAACTTATTTACTCTTATAAACATTTTTATAACTATTTTACTTAGTTACAATATTGTAAAAAAATGTTCTTAAGATTATTAACATGAATAATGGCAAAAATATACAGTATACAATAAATTCTAATTCAACTCTGCCACGCGACTCTATGTTTAATCCTTAGCTCTCTTTACGACTCTACAACTCAGTTTTCTATTCAACATTGATCCCTTCTTTTTGTTATTGATTAAGTGATTATGGTGTCGTTCCTTTTTGTAGTCCAAACTTATCGGCGAAGATGATCGGCGTAATTAGTGTTACCTAGGAAGGTGGAAATTAAAATATTTAATTGCTTGAGATAGAAGGAGGAAAATTGTCAAAAATACTTCCATCATAACTTCAACACTGGATTCTTTTTCTTCTTCTGGACTCTTCGACCTTTTCTCTTTCAAGGAAACCCTTATAGGCCTTTTCCTCTTTTTTGCCGACCCATCGGTGAATTGTCTGTCGCCAACGGTTTTATCCGTTTGGGCCTGGCTTTCGACCCACACTTTCACTTTTCTGGTCCTTATAACTACGGTACTACAATATTAATATGTATCGTATAGAATTATTAATTATGCAAACTACAGAAAGAGATACGCTTAACGAAATTGATTTATCGACGATTGGATAACATCCGCGGTTAAATCACGTTATCGCAGTCCCGGAGAAAGTGAAGGTGTCATTTTAATTAAATGCGCGCACGGTAGAGCCAACACGGGTGTTGTGTTCCGCACGGAAACGGTGTTCGACAGTCGTAATGCTGACAGCGAACAATAAGGCGCGTTGTAGAAGGCGTGTTAGCTGCATCTCGCGCGCATTGGTTCCCTGTAAAATGAACGTGGGCGGATATGGGCTGTTTCAAGAAAACGCTTGCAACATTTCAGTTGCACCGGTTGTGTGCGCGATAGGCAGAAGGAAACTGGACTGCGCCGTTTAGCGATTCATTTAACTATGATAATTTATCGACAGGTTCGTTTCTGTTTGATTTTTTTTTTTTTTTTTTTTTATCAAATTACCAATTATGCGTATATTAAAATTAAATTAAAAACTGAGAAATAAGACTACGCGTTTGACTATTAAAATAAAACTCAAGAGTAGGACAACACGTCTAACCCCTTCGACGTTACATTTATTTCTGTTCCTTTTTTTTTTTTATAATATCAACGGTCTCTTCGTTACCACCTCTGGCTGAACTTTGCCGCCTTTATTCAAATTTTCCTTCGTTGACAGCAGTCTAGAAAATACTTGATGCATGGCATTCTGTGAGCCGGCTCGCCTCACAAATGCCTTGAACGATTCTGCGCTAACACGTATGTACTGGATACAAGGAACGAAGTTCTTTGGTCAATGTTTTACAAAATTAGTTTTCTACTTTTCCTTTGATATCTGTAAATTTTATTTATGTCTCTGGTCAACAAAATTTCGTTCTTAAGTGAATTTTGAAGTACCGAGGATTGTTTTGCGTTAAACTTAAAGAATATGTTTTGTGTCATTTATATTTTCTGTTTTTTTCTGCAGCGTACATTCTATTTCTTTATTTTTTAACGAATGTTGCATACATTTTTTATAAATACTAAATAAAATAGGTAATAAATAAATTAACTTTCTACGTACATGACTATCTTTCCGATCAACGATATAAATTTTTTTTCTGATGTGACACGGTAACCACACAAACGTGATTCTGTTTGTAGAACATTCGCGGGTGTACGCGTACGGAAACAATTTTGAAAAATAGGGAAATGGACGAGCAAAGCGATCGAGCATAAGGAAATTAGTGATTGACGGGTAGATACGGAAAATTTGTTGGTCTATTAAGATGAAATGATTAAAGTCATCATCAGCCATTGATCCCTATCGCAACGACAGTGTGTGTCTAGGTGGGCTGGTTCGTGTTTCGATTAAGTTACGATCGAGTGATCGATCGTTCGCCACACGGTGTTTCAACGGCGACTTGCGCTGCGAACTCGTTTCGCCGGAAGTAATTATACTTTAATCAATTTTTCCCCAATCCTATAATATCATTATCGAAGATTACGCGTTTTCCGTTAATTAGAAAGCAATAAAAATTCCGACTGAGACCGTGCACAGATAAATGGGATCGACAGGGATCGAATAAGGATCGCTTTCGATGCTATTGAATGTCTTTGTTTTCCGATAGCTCGGTTACTTCGCTGAAACACTAATTTTGCTCCTATTTCGAGGATAATGATTTTTCATCATTCGCTTCTGAATTATTGGAACCATTACATTACCTTGAAATTTAATATCGGCTACAGTTAGGATCGAAAAGCCGAAATTAATTACTTCGCCTGCTTTCTCGTGTCCATATGCATATAATTTTGATTATGTTACTATAGTATGCAAAAAAATGATGGTACACCCTATAATTTTCAGTGTTTCTTGAATAATTTGAAAACGCTATATCTCAGCAAAGGAAACTCGTGAATGTGTTTGTAAATATAGCAAAAATCGATATTTCGTATTTATTCTCGTCTCTATGTTAGATTTGTCTATTATTTCTCAGTGAATCTTACGATATCGTTTTTTTCACGTATAATCGTGTGCTTCGTTCTCCAAGCTCCTATTTAACCATTTCTTATCCACACAACACCAAAAGAAATGAAAGAACGTTACGTTGTTGCCTGTGCTGCTCAGATCAGAAGTTTATCGATCGAAATTAAAATCGGAATTAAAATCGAGCTTTATCACGAATCTCGATCGCGTATTTACACGTGAACCATAATTTTCGCCGCAAGTGTGACTCGACGTTGTAACGCGAAATGAGATGTTCTAAGGGATCGAAACGATTCTGGCGATTTTTTTTCGTTTTTCGATCAACACACACTGGCGATCGAACACAAGCGCACCTCCTCGATTCCTGTTTGCTTTCTTTTCCCTTGTTCGCGTATCTGGCCCGTCATACTGCGAGCGGGGATAATAACTCGCAAACAAAGAATACAAGAGCGCAAGCGAGCGCCGGGAAATTATACGCTCGTAATTCGAGTTCGCCGGAACCACCGTAGGAAACACCTTTTGAACTCATCTGTGTTCGCACCGGGGATCGCTTTTACTGCGGGGCTCGCGCTTTATTCATTCATAAAATGTATCGTTTACCGGGAGCATAACGCTCTTCGTTTTTGTCCATTCCGCAGGAAAGTTGTAATTTTCAAGCATTCTGCAACGCGAGGGTCGATGAATCGAATTGGACTTTTAACAACACGTTATAATCTCTGTACCGCAATCGATACATTATTATTCTCGCAATTAGCTATCGTTCTCGGTTTGAAGTTTTACAAAAAAAAAATTAGGAAGAGTAGCCAATATATTCTTGCTGAAATTCTCCACAAAATTTTATAATATACAGTTCATATCTGCATTTATAAATTTTAGGAAAAAGTTAGTTTACCTTGTCTACTGTTTCTGCGCTTTTCAGAATAAAACGAAATATTCGAAGTTCTTCATAATTTTTTTATCATCTAAGAACAAAGATAGAGAGTTCTAAGGATTTTGCGGATTAACTGAAAATAGTTTAATCTGTTTACCCTAAATGCTTTTCACCTTATATTCCCAATTTAACCCTTTGCACTCGAGAGGTGACAGTCAGTCGTCTAATAATATTAACTTCACAAATTATTTTTATGATCGAAATATTTACTAAGATTCGCTTATATTAAACTTCATTTAGTTTAGTCAAGCTATTTACTAAAATTTACATGTACGAATGTTTAACCTCCGGTTTTGATTAACATATATTCCCCTCTATAAGATATGATCATCGATGAGATAAAAAAAGCTATCGAAATAAATATTAAACATTTTCTATCAAACAATAAAAAAAAAAATTCATTTTTGTACAATTAAATTTAAAAACAATTCATTCAATAATAAAAATTCTCCTATTTATTAAAAGTACTAATCCCATAAATAATTAACCCTTTGCGCTCTACAGGTGACTATTGGTTATCTAACGATACTAATTTCAAAAATATTTACTGACATTCGCCTATATTAAATGTCATCTAGTTTATTTGAGTAATATACTAAAATTTACAGGCACGACTATTTAACCTGTGCATCTGACTGATAAACAAACTAACTAAAGTCTGAAAATTTGCGGAACCATCGTTTGGCGACTGGACAGTCGCCTCTCGAGCGCAAAGGGTTAAAGCGATCGACGTATCAGCTTTCTCGGATATTTCGAAACGCTGAATAGAATATTTCAATCTAGGAGGGTAGAGTTGTGTACGTGTAAGTATTTAGTTGAACGGGCGCTTCACAAGAAACGATCCCTAACTCGTTCAGACGTGCGCGCTGGTAACGATTTAGAAAATACATCATTTATCCGTGACACGGTCTGCGGAAGGTGTCGTACAGGTGCGATAATATTAATAAGATCCCTTATCCACGAGCAATTTTAATTGATATGTCAGGATGACAAGTGGCTAATGTGTTCGGAACGCTGCAACACTCGTTGCAGTAACATTTTCCCCTCCCCCCCTTCCCCTCGTTCCCATCGAAAGAGAGATTTCAATTGCTCGGTCGGTGGACAGAAGCAAAGAGAAAAGAGCGAACGCGAATCACCGCTGTGCATTTCGTTGACTATTGAACGAGTCGGGGGATATTAGGTTGACGCGTATGAAATTATCGATGTGAATAGAGAAACGTGTTCTTGTCCCTTCATCTCTTCAATTATGAATTACTATTAATGAGCAGTTTAATCTTCCGAACGATTAGATATGCAGACATTTAAATCCTTACAATTTTCTATAATTTAAATTGTAGACATTATTATTTAAATTCCTATAATTATTGTGACTGTTGATACTAGTTAAGTATGATCTTATTATCCCTCATAATGACCAATTAATCTATATTCTTTCAGTGGCCATTAATACTACACTGATAAACTATTTACATATGTATATTTCTTTATATCGTTCATCCAGTCATGTTCCTTCAATTTTTCAAAAATTGCAATAAATTGTAAATACAAGTTATTAATTTACACAATATACAATATATCGAGTGTTTCACAATATGTGGACACAACCTCAGGGATGGACACAGTGCGCTAAAATAAGAAAAAAGGTTCATAGGAACGCACGCCTTGTTTTTGATTTGTCGAGAAATTTGATGCATTCAGATGACGATAGGTGTTCCAAACTTTTAAGCGACAATGTACCGACAATATACATGATACGTACAGTAGTGGACAAAAATTTAAGATGCTTTTATACAAAATATTCTCCACATTCATTCTCATTGTTATTATGGTACAACACTATTTATTGATTAGCATGGAACGAAAATTTTGTTTATCATGCTATTCTGCTGGAAATAAAATACGTCCTAACCAATAAACAAAAATTAATCTTCTCGAAGAAATATTTATGCGAGGTCGAGTTATGCGCTGAAAGGGTTCTAGGAACGGGTCAAGTGTTTTACCATTACCACGCTGTATATAAGAATTAGAGGACCCTAACGAACTGTGTCCTTTAGGTTCAAAGGGATATACCTTCCTGTAGAAATAAAGTTTAGTAAAAACTTAAAAAAAGAAAAGTTATATTTATTTTTTCCTTTTTAACCCTTTCCGCACGAAAGGCGATCATCGATCGCCAAACGATAGTTTAGGAAAATTTTCAGACTTTAGTTAGTTTGATTGTTAACCAGACCCGAAGGTTAAACAGTCATACATGTAAATTTTAGTATATCACTTAATTAAACTAAATGAAGTTTAACCCATTAAGTACCAACTTTTTTCTATATTGTTAGACGGATTTTTTTATAAAATATACACAATAAGAAACACGTAAAAAATAATTAAAAAAATATTTAACCAAATGAAACTACAAATAATTCGCTTTTATATTTGTTTTCAAATGAGAACATTTCAACGTAAAATTCTAATGTATTAAATAGATTGGTGTTTAATGGGTTAATATAAACGAATCTTAGTAAATATTTCGCGTATAAAAATTTGTGACGTTAACACCATTCCTACCACGACCGGTCATTTGACTGTACTGTGTAAGACAAACTACAAATTTTTTTCAAAAAATAAATAATGAAAAAGAAAGTGAATATTGAAAGATGTATTATACGTATATTTAAAGAAAAGTCGTAAAGTTTAAATTAAATTCAATTACGTTGTATATAGGAAATTCTAATCGAAAGTTTAAAAAACGGTCATTTGACTGGTCGTGGTAGGAATAGTGTTAATATTGTTAGACGACTAACCATCGCCTCTCGAGCGTAAAGGGTTAACCCATAATCTCCAATATATTCCTTATAAATTAGTTACTTTAATTTCGTTGACTCTTTGGTCTTAAACTTTTGTCCATTACTGTATATCTTTTCTGTAACACGTACATTATTTGCGTTTTAACGAGGTATTTCTTGAGTATTATTGTCTCGTTGATTTTTATAAGAGCGCTAAAAAAAATCGCGCCATTTAAATCGCCACCATGAAACAAGGGAAATTCCACGCTATCTGTGATCGGCAATTTCGTACGCTCCGATCCGATACGTATCTCCTTTCTATCACGGTATAAACGAGAATGGGGCGTGCGTTTCAATCGGCACTGCTGTCATGCTTAGACGCGATTCAAACGAGAGGCTGCCCTGAAACAGCGTGCACATTTTGTTCGCGAACTACCTCCGCGTCATCGAGCATCGAGCAGCTTTTATGCTTGCGCAAGCGACCGCGACAAATTGGTCTCCCGTTTCGTCGAAACTGTCGCACTTTGAAGCGTTACGTTTTTTTCCCTTCCCTCTGTGCGAAACCAGTTCCCATAAACTGCACGTGTACGGTTAATTGGAACGAGAAAGGGGAATAATCATAAACGAAGAATATAATTTTTGTTTGTTAAAATATCCGAATGTATAATTTCAGAACGCGAAATCTTTTATGATTAACATTCGAATCAAGTTACTCGTACAAAAATTTGTACCTTCTTCCTTTTCTCGCTCCAACTACTGCAAATCGTTATTAAAAAATGTAATCGATAGCGATTATTCTTTCTGAGAATGTTTTAACACCTTTATAGTAATTGAAAAATGAAAAACTGTCGCACTTTGAAGCGTTACGTTTTTTTCCTTCCCTCTGTGCGAAACCCGTTCCCATAAACTGCATGTGTACGGTTAATTGGAACGAGAAAGGGGAATAATCATAAACGAAGAATATAATTTTTGTTTGTTAAAATATCCGAATGTATAAATTCAGAACGCGAAATCTTTTATGATTAGCATTCGAATCAAGTTACTCGTACAAAAATTTGTACCTTTTTCCTTTTCTCGCTTCAGCTACTGCAAATCGTTATTAAAAAATGTAATCGATAACGATTATTCTTTCTGAGAATGTTTTAACACCTTTATAGCAATTTAAAAGTGAAAAATTTTCTTTTTTTTCTTAGAAATCTATGTTTTCAACTTTGAAGTCTGAAAAATGGCTATTTACATGCATTGCATAATTAATTTATTCGTTCGACGGTCCTCTCCTTATGATCCATTCCTGCCGACGATTAATTACAGATGCATCTCGCGCAAAATCAATACGGGGCTCCATCCCCGACGCGTGAATGCGAATGGGCGAGAGACAGCATCGATTTCGATCGAGAAATTCCTTCGCCTAAACGTTTAATCTGGCGAGCGGCCGTGTGCATACACGCGCGCGATCGTTTTGAATTTCAAATGAAACCACCATCGCTGACTCACCGTTTCGCCGAGCAAACTCGTCTGTCGTCGTCGGCAAATTGACACGCGATTAATCAACAACGATCCCGGTCGTAAAGCAGAACGCTCTGCCGATATTTTTGAACGTTAACGAGCCTCGCGCGTCGCGCTATAACGTTTTATCCAACGCCGGCCGACATTACGAATCGAGACGATTCCTAATCGCGTCTTTTCCCTTTCCACTGGATGAAGCTTAACACTATTCCTACCATAACCAGTCAAATGACCGTTTTTAAAATTTCGATTAGAATTTCATAGACAAAACATAATTGTATCGCCTTTAAGCTTTAGACTTTTTCTCAAATATTCGTGTAATACATTTTTTAATATTCACTTTGTAGGAAATTATCTTATTGGCCGATGAGCTTTTACATAAATTACGAGCTAATGCAACGACTTCTATTAATGAACTCTGAACTATGAACGAACTGCGAATCTCATGAACTAACTGCAAACTATGATCTCTGAATTATAAACGAACTAACTTTAATTATTGCGAGGCTTCCTATTTATTTGCCTCGGGCCTGATAGACGGTTCCTCTCCTTACCAATCAGGACCTTCGGAAAAATGCTCGCCTTCGATATCCCCACGCGTTTGGATCTAGGATATCAGCCGTCTACATTTTCTTCGGGGATCAGGTTTACGGTCGCGACCATTTATCCTTACAACGCAGGCGTTGTTATTCATGTAATTTTCAATTTGATCTCTTCCATGCAAATAAGTACACTATAATTGTCAGTAGTTTTAGCATTAAGCTTGTGTGGTCGGATGTCCCCTCTGAAGGGACATGGTGAGTCGAGTAGGCTACTGGGCTGCCCCCTCTCAGGGGACATCAGACTTTAGCCATCAGACTACAATGTTGTTCCGATCAATACTTTAAAACACAGTTTTTGGTGCATATTCTTTTACATGCCTCTGCTTTAACATTTGCACATACTTCTCTCAGGGGACATCAGACTGCAATGTTGTTCCGATCAATACTTTAAAACACAGTTTTTGGTGCATATCTTTTTACATTCCTCTGCTTTCGAACATTTAACATTTGCACACACTTTTAGGAACCAATTGTGCGCGAAACTCGAGGGGCACCTGTATAATCTTTTGCTATAGATCATAAGATACGTACTGGTAAAATAACTACTATAAAAGTATAAATAGTAACAACGCAGTAGTATATATTTGTTATTTATTTATTTATTTATTTAACGAGTAATAACTCGTTGGATGCTACGGGTGCATATGATAGAAAACGGTAATAAAATAAGAAGAAAACAAAATGAAATTGAGAAAATACAAAAAAATAGATATAAATAATAGATATGTAACTTCCAAGTTACAGGTATCATAAAGGATTACATTTTCTTTTTTGAGTACGTGGACTCCAAGTCCTCCTTCATTTTTCGCTCGTTACATCACTTTACGATCGTTGATGTTGGCAAAGATTAAACGGGGCTAGAATTTCGTGCCCTTAGCGGCTATGTATATTCTCGTAGCCAGTCCCGAGCTGTGAGCTTATAACGAGAGAATACTGTATGTCGTCGCTTATGAAATATCGCTTCTACTGTGGCCTCTGCTGCTGTGTTCATAGCTAATGAAGTCTATGATTATTATCTACGATTATTGTAATTGGATTTGGAAAACGTTCAGTAGTGTCAATTTGATGGCGCTAATAAATTTTTCTGTTTAATACGAAGAAAGTAGGTATTTTTAATTTTAAGTTTAAATTCCTTTTTCTTCTAAGAACAGAGGTGTTTAACACGTTCGTCGCCACGTCAGCCATATTTGGGTGACGCTCTTTTTCTTAAAGTTAAATAGGATTTTAAATTGGAGTTTTAAAAGGAATTCAATATAATAATTATCGATTATTAATATAAATATAAAATACATAAAATAAAAATATGAAATCAAAATTTTTGCTGTTTCTATATTTTTTTACCCCACTTTTCTATGCAATCGGATTTGGGTCCAGCGAGAAACTGAGCTGACGAACGTGTTAAAAAAAAGAATTGTTCTATGAGTTGAATGTGCATGGTCCTTTACATTTCGACTCCCATAATTTTGGTAGCGATTGAAATTTAAGATTTCTCAGAACTGTAGAAACTTCTTTAATGTTATAGAATTTCACAGATGGAAAGATTTTTCAATTCAACGTTCTTGTCTTTAGTTTTGTTTTTAATCATAATTTTATATTTTTAATTATCTACTTGAAAAAGTGAGAGCAATTTCAACGTTCTTGTCTTTAGGTTTGTTTTTAATCATAATTTTGTATTTTTAATTATCTACTTGAAAAAAGTGAGAGCAATTTCAACGTCTGTTTGATATTTAATTTCTTAAACGATCGCTTCTAGAATATTTATTACCGTATATTTGTTGTTAATTAACCTCGTGTCCGTGTAGTGAAAATAATTTAATCATACGTACGTTATACCCTCAACCTCACATGATCCACTTTATCAATCTTCCTTTTAAAACCAAGGATCATTAAATGAAGTGTAGAAACCAGCTCGTGTCTAATAACGCTCGCATTCACGCCAACGCGTCCAGCTTCGATAATTTCATGCATCATTTTTCAACGGTGTCATTAACAACTTTAAAACGATCGATGCATCGGTCAAATAAACACAGCGATTCCGAACATACGATCACATAGATTAATGTTTCTCTCGAGGCTAGATGTTGTTGCGTGAATTGTCTTCTCAGAAAGGGAATGAGTTATTAATTACGACGTCGCGTAAGACTCTGGTAATTCGTATGCTAACACTTAAAATCCTATATATCCCGATGAGCGTGGGTAAACTGATCAATTTTTATCGTTAAATTACTGCAGTTACTACTTGTCTTTATTTCTGTTCTTATTCAATAAAAAGCTGATAGCGATATTGAATATTTATTTGACACCGTATACATTTATAGGATTTATTTCAGATATTAGCTCTATTAACGTTGCATTCGATTCAGGTATTAAGAAAATTAAATTGAAAACTTCGTAAGGAATTAAGAAGGATTTATTTATAAATCGTTTTATTTTTGTAAGCATTAATTTAAACCAGAAATTTATTTCATTGACTATTGCCTGCTTTAATAATATTTATCAATATTACCATTGTTTCATCTTTTTCTTTTCTAAACATTCCAATACACCGTATAATTTTTTGAAATATGAAAAGGCATTAAGAATGAGACTAAATAAAAATAAACTACAATTAATTTTATTATTAACATTTTCATATTAGTTAAAAATTTTCGGTGATCAAATTTCGTTTCAACCGTTTTGCTTCCGATACCTTTGCAATTCTCGCTCGTGACTATTAAATCCTCCCACTACTCAGCCACTATAACCTCCAGACCCATTTTTACATCCCATAAACCACCTCAAGCTCTCCGAACCCATCACAAAGGAAGCATTATCCAAAAAACCTTGCCATAAAATCACTTCGCCTAACAAAACGACATTCAGCCGCCAACGCAACCACAATATGTATCCATATGTTATCGTGACAATACTTTGCCCGGACGCCCATAAACCGTTTTACATCGGCAAGAATGTAAAGCGACGTTCGAAATTTCACGATCTTCGCCGCGGTTTAGTTTTCAACAGTTCGTTGTCAGTGTAGAGACAGCCGGTTCCGTTAAAAGGAATCGGTAACGAAAAATCGGTTTTGATGACAGGTCGATACATTAGAATCAATCGTTTAAAAAACAAATCGAAGATTCGATTATTGCTGAAGAAATGATGAAAATTACTAGGTATGTAAATCGTATTATTGGTATTATTTGAATATAAAATAACCGCTATCTTAACACAGTACAAAGTATAAAATATTAGACCGATATTCCTTAATTTGCATTCCGTAATCCTCAATCTTGTTAACCGAATCTACGGTTAAAATTAAAATTAAATTTCCTTACAGATGTAACAGTTTTGTTACGTTTAATCTATAATTTGCTCTGAGAGTACAAGTAGTCATTATAAGGCAAAGGAAATTTTGAATTTGATTTTTTTTTAACCACTACCACTTATACACAGTACTAGTCGATTGTTATACACTCAGTTTAATTAATTTAAGAAATTTGCAGCCGACTCTGAAAAATAAGAAATTACAATCAGGAAATTTAAAGAAATGCAGAGGATTGGAACAAAGGAAATTAAGCATTAAACACAAAGGACTTCTAATGTGGGGTAATATCACCAAATGATAAATGTAATAAATAAACATAGTAGAATGCAAGGTTATTATTATACTGTAATTTCTCTTTTTCATACTTATTGTTAATTTTAATTCAATTTCATTTTATTCCTTTGTTAATTTAATTTTTATATAAGAAATACGCGAGAATATAAAATTCCAGGGTTATAATTATAGGAAAGTTCTATAAAATGTAGAACGGAAGATGGAATTCAGGTGTGAAAATTAAAAATGAAGTGATTAAAAATTAATAAAAGTATATTTAAAACAATTTAACAAAAACAACTTAGCAACTTCAACATTCTTTCTACGTTCACAATCAAAACCTTTCTTCTACGTTAGTCAAAAGCTTTCTGCCTCGCGCTCGCAATTTCCCCGTCATATATTCTTCCAAACACTCGTTTCCTTTCATTCTAATTGTCAACCTTTCTCACTCTACGCATTCGGTCACGACCACCCAGAATTTCTCAATCGCACTGTTTTCTCAAATTTTCTCTTCTTTCACGCCTTAGAAACATTCGAGCCCAAACATTCTGCGTTCGCACGACAATCGCCCAGCTCAAGTACTCTTCAGACTTTCCCAAACTCGCATCCGCTCAATCGCATTCCTACATAATTCCAGGGAATATAAAAGCCAAACCTTCCATGGACGCGCCACAGTCACACAGTCACACAGACAAACAAACAGTCAGACAGATAGTTGTTGAGGAAAACAACAATGTTAAAAATATATATAAACTTATTTATTTGATGTAATGTAGGCAATTTACTAATCAATAGAGCCTTTGTATAGGGCAGAGCGGCAGAGAATGACAAATGCCGATTGCCATTGCTTTCTTTAGGCGACCGCGGATCAAACTTCGAGGTGTCGCCGTGTTATTTTTTCGGGGTGGCGTTATCTTTCCGGCGCCGCTTTAAACAACGACTGCGTTGTAAGGATAAACGGTTGCGGCCGTAAACCTGATCCCCGAAGTAAATGTGGACGGCTGATATCCTAGATGAAAACGCGAGGGGATATCGAAGGTGGCCATTTTTTCTGAAGGTCCTGATTGGTAAGGACAGGAACCGCCTATCAGGCACGAGGCAAATAAATAAGGAGCCTCGCGATAATTAGATTTAGTTCGTTATGAGATATAATTCAGAGTTCGTTATGAGATATAGTGAAAGCGAAACTGGCAAACCGACGTAGCAAGGCGTCGAAACGGTTGAACGGCGACTCCGCGGCGTTCTTCAACTGTTTGCTGTGCGCCTCGTGTCGTCTCGCGAGACAAAGGGGCATTCCGATTTGGACCAGCATGTTGAGGAAAACGACAATGTTAAAAAATATATAAACTTATTTATTTCATGTAACAATTTTCTGATCCCATTCACACGTCCTATCCTCAATCAATCTCCAAACAAAAGGTATACATTCACGATCCTCATTTAACTTTTTTCATTCTCTACTCCATTCACTCATATTTTCATCCTTCTTGTTTTTCCATACATTGCTTCTCATTCTAATTTCTTGACCGTTCATTCTAGAATCTCTTTCACATAAACAAACATACACACGTCAATAAATTAGCAATCACCCTCACAATAGTCATCACAGTCAGTCAATCACTCAGTCTGTCAGTTAGTTAGTTCATCAAACCGAATTGTGTATCGTAACACAAATAAAGACTCCCACACGCCTATCAAAAATCGGCATGAACTTTCCGGACAACCCAACAGAACCGATCGGCTTCGAGAGAATCGAGTGGAATCGCCCGTTTCTAGTCTCGGTGCGCGACAGCATCCCCCATCCAACAGAGCACCTTGCGGTTTCGCGGCTTCTTTTCATTCGATTCCTGGTAATTCAATACCTGGAAACGATTTCGCGTGTAGTATTACGCGTTTACACGACTGGGCATTCCCTGGCCCCGCTCTTGTCAGCCGACCGGGTATAATACGCCTGTGTAAACGGGGGTGTTACGCGTGTTACGAACACGAGAGCGTAATAAAAGCGACCACCTGTCGAGCGTGCGATCATACGTTACATACACTCTTTTCTGCGGTTCGCCCCCTTTTACTGTTGGGCGGCTGTTCCTCGTTAAAAGCTTCGCTGGCTCAGCGACGAGCTGGTTATTTCGAGATGCATCGAAACCTTTTTTTTTTCTTTTTTCAGGAAACCACTCTTGACGTTGATCTTGTTGGTTATTTCTGTTCTTTTAAAGCGGAATTAGATGCAAAGGTGTAGTAATTGATTTAACATAAAAATATAAGAATTTCATAATTTTAAAATAGCTTAAAGCCCTTTTAATGCTGAACGACGATATATCGTTGGGTGTGTCATGGCGCCCAACTATTTGCATCGCGAGAGAGCTCTATTTCAAAATAAATTTATATAATGGTTATAAATGTTTCAATTTTTTCTTTTATTCCGTAATATGCTTCTTGTTGAATTTGTTAAATATCATTCTTACTTCTGCTATTATGAGCTTTTTCCCAAATTAGTTAAATTTGCAAATTTTTAGCAAATTAGTTAAATTTGCTTGGCACTAAAAACGGGTTAATAGATGCTTTCATTTAATGCAAAACTATATTTATTTATTTATATATTTAATTTTTAACTGTCAATTCTTTATCTTCATCCGTACCTATTTATTTTTTACATTTTAATCTATTTTATTTTTTACATTAACACTTTGTGTCGAGCACGCTTAAAGCGAAGCCCTTATACAAATAATATGGGAGCCAAAGTGAATTCTTAATAATTTCAATTTAAACATATGTTCAGTAGTTCTGTGAAAAGGTAATTTTATTGTTTCTGCTTAAAACATAGTTTCTAATTGAAACTGTTTCTACTTAACACTATTCCTACCGACACTTCACGTATACCTATTCCTACCGCGACATTCCCACGTAAGACGGACTACAAATTTTTCTCAGAAGCTAAACAATGAAAAAAAAAGTGAATATTGAAAAATGTATCATAGGTTTATTTGAGAAAAAGTCTAAAGTTTAAAGGCGGTTCGATTACGTTGCATCTATGAAATTCTAATCGAAATTTTAAAAACGCTCATTTGACCGGTCGTGGTAGGAATAGTGTTAAATCACCGACAATATTGATACATTGATCTAATAAGTACGAGTTTATTGTTGGGTAATAAAACGGATACGACGTGTATGCATGGAATCGAAGGCATAAATACTTGGAAACTTTACGGTTTCACGTCGTGAAACAAATTATATCGTAACTCAAAGGAAGAAGGCATAAAGGCAGCTATTATGTCTGTTACAATTCGTTCTTTACTTCCTACTTCGAACGGTTGTACGAGGAACAGCGGCTCGCGTTGAAAGCAATTTGCCATCGTACACTTTTATCCAGCTTCTAATCTTAATTAATTTCAGTTGCCTATTACCCGACTTAAGAAGTGACCTCGCACGTGTTACGTCGCTATATCCTATAATGGAACGCGATGAATCAGTTATCCGATGGTTTTGCGAATAAAAAGATTCATGGTCCCGTTTAATTAACGTTAAAGAAACATAAAGAAGGATTATGATGGAGCACACAAAGTTCGAAGATCATATCGATCTCTTTATGCATTTTTGTATACGTGATTAACACTAGCACTACCAGAGCAGTTAAAATAACCAATTGGTGATTATTCATAGCAACCTTATAAGTTCGCTATGGTAAAGCTTCCAAAAGTTTACTATGATTTTCAGCAGAAAGTATAAATAAAGATTTGTTTTCTATGTATTCAATATTTTTTCATGTAATTTTCAATTTGATCTCTTCCATGCAAATAAGTACACTATAATTGTCGGTAGCTCTAGTGTTAAAGGTACATTAACACTAGAACTACCAGACTAGTTAAAATAACCAATTGGTGATTATTCATAGCAACCTTAAAAGTTCGCTATGGTAAAGCTTCCAAAAGTTTACTATGATTTTCTGCAGAAAGTATAAACAAAGATTTGTTTTCTATGTACTCAATATCTTTTTATGTAATTTTCAATTTGATCTCTTCCATGCAAATAAACACACTATAATTGTCGGTAGTTCTAGTGCTAAAGGTGCATCAACAGTAGAACTACCAGAGCAGTCAAAATGATCAATTGATGATTATTCATAGCAATCTTATAAATTCACTGTGGTAAAGCTTCCAAAATTTACTATGATTTTCTGCAGAAGGTATAAATAAAGATTTGTTTTCTATGTTCTTGTTTCCTTGTTCGGTAGTTTTTCGAGTAATTTTAAATTAGATCTCTTCCATGCAAATAAGTAAAATTTAATTGTCAGTATTTCTAGGGTTAATTACTTACCAACCTGTAACATAAAATCTTAACCTGAACTTTAATTCGGTATCATACTAAAAATAAACTCAGAAGAGAAAGATCAATAAATTAAAAATTAAAAAGTTTGTTTCAACTTTTGATTTTTCAAACCTTTTATCACTAATTTAACTCAGGTTCGCGTTAATTTTTAAATTCCAAAAGTATGCATAAACTACGAAATTAAAATGATAAATATTCTACATATTTTCATGTTTTAACGTATGTTCTACATTAAATCTGTCTTTCAAAACAGAAAAATATCAGTTTATATTTCAAGTTTACATTTATCAGTATTTCAATACTGTTTTATTCCATTACAAATATACGCCTTGGGACATACACTTGGAGAGGTCAGAACATTAACAATCTCTCTGATTTTTTTTCAAAAAAGTTATCCTGTGAAGTCGTAAAAAATAAATAAGTATTCCGTGTTCTATATTTTTGCAAATTTTTGTCTCCAATTCTTAGAGAACGTGCCTCGCGCATTAAATATTAAAAACGCATAAGAAAAAGAATTCGATCGTTTTGCATACCTAAGTAAACGATTGCTGTCGCAGAAAATAACTGTACGCTTCGTTGGTGCTTTGCATAATCCATTAAAATGCTGTGAATCATAAAAACAAATTGTCCACTTGATCTGGTTCGCGCGCCAAACGGTGCGAGGTGAAAATCAATATCAATCGCCATTCGGATTAGGTTGATCGTCCCGTGTTAAATGTAATTGACAGCGTTACTTGACCCAATTGCACGATTCGATGAGCCAAGGACTTTCCCATTGACCCTGTGACTCACCAAGCTGTATCTCGCGCGAATTATTCGCTGTCCTCTCGATCGCCGCAACCACTTTTGGGCGGCATTTTAGATTAACGCGTTAAAGTGGAATGGCGCCACGCAAGCGTGAAAAGTTGTGTACCTTTTCACGATAAGCAGTCGCTTATGTCAGCGTAAATTGAATATGTTTGTAGTATGCATACGAGCGGTGATATCCGGATAAGAGAGCAGTTTCTTTGTGGGTCGTGCAAATAAACCTCTCCTCGAGAAACTTGATGGAATGTCGTTCAAACAAATTTTGTTGTAAATCATTTTTCAATTTCATTTTTGTCAATCGAGTTTTCTTGATCGTAGCGTTCTTTTATATTATCTTTTATGAATCATACATACGTTTGCATCGTAAATTTTGAAATTGTATTTCTTTCGCGAAATCAGCGATAGACACGAATTTTTAATATTCAGTTTCTTTTTGAAAACGGCACAGACGACTTTAATTACGTACAACGAAAATGGAAAATCACTGAAAACGTTATTTTTTTCCCTCTCTTATTTGCATAATTGAAACCTTAAGGCATGTATAGTAATCAAGTGAAAGCAAACTAATTAATGCAGTATAGGTACTCACTTGTCACCTACAAATTCACTTTAACCATTTACATGGAAATAAAATATTTCTAAACACTTTATGAAGTTTTCAGATTATTATATTTCTACGCGAACCTAATCTCCATTCGCTTAACATTTCTCTCACGTCATTGAAAGTTACCAAATCGAAAGTTACATGAAATCAGGTGCCCAAGACAGCAGAAACTAATCTCGACTTATACTTTGCGGATCATAGTAAATTTCTAACGCTACGTTCCAATAAAACCTACAATTCAATTCAATAAAGAACTACGAATTAGTCGTTTTGACCACTTCGTTAGTTCCAGTGTTAAGCCCCACGATTAGCATAAGCTGCTATGTGTGCGTTAACATGCGCGTGACATTCACGCATCTGTGTTGAGAACATAACAAAAATCCGGAGCACCGCATGTTTCAAATTTTTCACAGAATCCACAAGCACCTTCGAACGACCAGCCTGTCCTCGCTGTCCATTCGTTACTGTTGTTCGAGTAACGACAGCGTTAAATTGTTAAATCGATCGATAACGACCAGTTCGATTGCGATAACCGCGAATGGTTTACGGTCCCTGGTAATAGATAACTTAATTTCTTCCTCTCTGTACGCTATCAATTCGCGGGACATTGTAATTGAAGTTGTTACGTGTAACGAGGCCTCTATCTAAATAACCGGACCGCCTCGTTAAATTGACGGTGGCTATATTCAATGAACGTTTTACACCGATCGATCGTTTCCTGTTCTTTTTTTTACGTTTCTCTTTTCTTTCTTTCCTAATGCACCAACAACCTTTAACACTTGCCTCGATTACATTCTAGTCCGTTGATCCACGATGCTCGTATAAATGCAAATTTTGTGTGGCAACGCACAATGAATCCGTTGCGTCCGTAAGATCGACGATTTTTTGTTACGTTCACGAGTATAATCATAAATGTAAATGTTCGATTGAAGGCAAAGTTTAGTATTACACAGTTTAACGTGCAGTAGGGTTCCGGTGAACGTTTCTTTTTTCACGTTATTGTTAATGCAAATAGAGCGCATTTAATTTGTATCAATCATGCAAATGATTAGACGTAACAGCTTGTACGATGTTAAATGATTAAAGTCGTGTGTACGGTTGATTTTCTTCTTTTCTTAATTCTAGGTTGTGGAACACATTTTAGTTATTTTCGAAACGACAAACTGCTCTCATTTGAGGTTTTCTAAGGGCGAACGACAAGGTATCACGATAACATGATAATTAATGTTTCAACTTTAACGTTAGATTGTAGTGATATTCCTACGAAACTTATTTTGATCTTTTAAGTGTTATTATGTTTAATTTTAACTGCTGTTCAATTAACGTAACCGCAACATTACTTTGGTGTTACATTTCGAGCTGTGGATAAGAACTACGTGTAGAAACAATTCGTAAGAGAATTTTTATTTTATAGCCAATATTTCATGATTGCAAAAAATGGAAAAAAAGGTGATTCTCTAAGTCAATAGCTTTGAGTTATATTATATAACGAACATTTCTAGAACGATACTCAAAAAAAAAAAATGTCTACCTTGCATAGTAGAATGTGCATTAAAATGTAAATTTTCTCAAACATTTTATAAAAAAATTAAAAAATGTACCAATAACATTAGGTCAGCAACTAAATTAACGACTTATTCATTTTTTCAGCAGAACCATTTCCTAAAATTGAACGAACAACAGTTTCACAATTACACCGCCACAACGAATTCCACAATTACACCATCCAACGAATCTCCATCAAAAATACTTTAATCAAACGGACATCCCTTCACCGTAAACATCTAGTTGCTTAATTTAAATTCAAACAAGAAGAATCCAACGAATCTCCATCAAAAATACTTCAATAAAACGGTCCTCTCTTCATCGTAAACATCTAATCGTTTAACCCTATGCACTCGAAAGTTGACTGTTAGTTGTCTAATGATGCTAACTTCACAAATTATTTTTATGATCGAAATATTAAACTTCATTTAGTTTAGTCAAGCTATTTACTATAATTTACATGTACGAATGTTTAACCTCCGGTTTTGATTAACATATATTCCCCTCTATAAGATATGATCATCGATGAGATAAAAAAAGCTATCAAAATAAATATTAAACATTTTCTATCAAACAATAAAAAAAAAAAAATTCATTTCTGTACAATTAAATTTAAAAACAATTCATTCAATAATAAAAATTCTCCTATTTATTAAAAGTACTAATCCCATAAATAATTAACCCTTTGCGCTCTACAGGTGACTATTGGTTATCTAACGATACTAATTTCAAAAATATTTACTGACATTCGCCTATATTAAATGTCATCTAGTTTATTTGAGTAATATACTAAAATTTACATGCACGACTATTTAACCTGTGCATCTGACAAAATTTTCAGATTCGAAATATTTACTAAGATTCTCCTACATTAACACTATTCCTACCGGCACTTCACGTATACCTATTCATAGCGCGACATTCCACGTAAGACAGACTACAAATTTTTCTCAAAAACTAAACAATGAAAAAAGAAGTGAATATTGAAAAATGTATTATACGTATATTTGAGAAAAAGTTTAAAGTTTAAAGGCGATTCAATCACATTGTATCTATGAAATTCTAATCGAAATTTTAAAAACGGTCATTTGACCGGTTGTGGTAGGAATAGTGTTAAACGTCATTTAGTTTAGTTAAGTGATATACTAAAATTTACGTATATGACTATTTAACCTCTGAGTCTGAATAATAACACAAACTAACTAAAGTCTGAAAATTTATGAAACTATCGTTTAACGGCTAACCGTCGCCTCTCGAGCGCAAAGGGTTAATTTAAGGTCAAGCAAGCAGAATCCAACAGCAAAAGAAAGGAATAGAAATAAAAATATGTTTCCTTTTCTTAAAGAAACCACCTGTTCGACAACTCTCTTCCTTTTACCTTTTGTTTATTTATTTCATTTGTTTTATAACGTTTCAAAATTTCGATAAGTTAATAAGCAGTCAGGTGGGACGAACTGTACCGTCATGGTCCCCCATGGTACGCGCATTATGCATGCATGTAATGCGTGCGTGCTGCCTATAATTTTGGATTATGGGAACCGGACGGCGAATCGCGGTTAACAACGAGGAGGAGAAGAAAAAATGCGCGGGCCACAGCGGCGATCTCGGAACGAGGAAACGCGAGACGATTTTGATTAAAAATCGCCGAGAAACGAAAATTTGATAGCCGGGAACTAGGAACATCGCGACGCACGCCTTCGTCGCGATTTTTCGAGAAACGAACGCGATACGAGCGCAAAATGATTAGCACACGATAAATAATCTTCGTTGTTACAGTCTCTTCTAACTGGAAGCGACGATGAGCGAAATTTGAAATCAGGTATCTTGTGTATATGTAATTTAGGTATCCATTCTAATTGTATTTAAAATTGCATTTGTATTATTGTATTATTTTTCAGTACAATGTCGCAATTTTAAATCCTCCTGTATGTTAAAGTAAATTCGTTTTATTCTGAATCATCTTCAATTCCTTTTTCATTTCTGATATTTTCAGATCAACTGTTAATCCGGTCAGAGGTTCGATCCCATAGAGGCCGGTCGAACGAGAGTCTACTATAACTGTGAAACTCAGAATCAGAACAGTTTCAATTCACATTGCGATACAATCAGTGATAAAGAACACACAGAGAATCATACAGAAAAAGAATTTTAAGTCAAAATTTGTTAAAATTAAGATTCGCCTTCTTTTCCCGAAATCTCTCATTTATTGCAGTGGTTATATTTATATTTTTATTTGTATTTATATTCGTCTTTATATTTATATTGAACGTATTCTAATTCTTATGTACGATACTTTTTATTGTTCTAAACAGATTTTCACAAATGAACAAAAAGAATATGAGATTGAAATCTTTCTAATATATATATATGTACCTTTTCAAATTAATAATAATTATAATAAATTATTAATTAATTCTTAACCAACAAGTTAATAATAAAAACCCTTTGAGGTTAAAGTAAAATGGAGAATTGTAAGAATAGGATACTGAAGTGATCAAGCAATCAACGCTTCTGTTCTTTCACCATCTTGTTGCAGCATACGCGTATGAACTGAATGAGAGGATTTACGAGAATTCTAAATATATATACTTACATGGTTAAGATAAAACAACAAGATGGACCGGGCGATTAATTTATGAATGCGGTTTTTAAATTGTATGCGATGAGAAGTGATTGCTCAACATAATTGATTGAGAACAATAAAGAGCATTGCTGAATAAGGGGATTTAAAGTGCACCCAAACCACATTAAACGCCCTGTATACAAATCGGTTCGATGATGACATGAATTTTCGTAACCCCAGAACAAATATCTCGCAAAATCGCGATTTTGTATCAGGAGAACATGATTTACGAGGAGATATACCGAGTGTTACGCTACATACGTCAGATTTTGCACAAATTCTCGATTTTTGACAAGGAAGACATGTTCTCCTTGCCCAAAATTGCGGTTTTACGAAAAATTCATATTAGAGTACAGAGAATACAAACCACCTCTTCGAACATCATGTTTTCCTGATAAAAGATCGTAAATTTATACAAAATCTCATGTAAGTAGTGAAAAATTCGCTCCACCTTCCCCCAAATCATGTTCACCTGATACAAAATCGTAATTTTACGAGAAATTTACTCTCGAGTACCGCGAATACGTGCCACCTCCTCGTAACTCATGTTCTCCTGATACAGAATCATCATTTCAGGCGAAATCGAGTCTAACTGGAGTAAAATTCGATTCACCTCCTCCCTGATCATGTTTTCCTGATACAAAATCTCGATTTTTGCGAGAAATTCATTCTGCAGTTCCGCGAATTACTGCCAGCTCTTCGTAACTTATGTTCTGTATTAGGAGAACATGAGTTACGAAGAGGTAGCACGTATTCGCAGCCCTGCTGAACGAATGTCTCGCAAAAACCGCGATTTTGTATCAGGAGAACATGATTCGGGAGGAGGTGGATGGAATTTTACACAGGTTAAAATCAACTTTGCCGGAATTCACGATTCTGTATTAGGAGAACATAAGTTACGAAGAAGTGGCAGGTATTTGCGGAACTGCAGAATGAATTTCTCGCAAAGATCGCGATTTTCTATCAGGAAAACATAATTCAGGAGGAGGTGGATCGAATTTTACTCCAGTTAGACTCAATTTCGCCTGAAATGACGATTGTGTATCAGGAGAACATGAGTTATGCAGAGATGACGCGTATTCCTTATGCTTTGGAATAAATTTTGTGAAAACATAGGATTGGTTGGTATAGTTAATTTATTCAATGAACTCGATGAATAGAATGGTTGATATTAATAATAGAAGTCTAGACTAAAGACTAAACTAAAGTAACGAAATCGTTATGAATGCAGACAATTTTGTTTTTTTTTCTTCTAGAAAACTTTCTATCTCTACTTCTATTCCTATGAACAGGCAGAAAATGGTCAAGTCCAAAGTGTTAAGTTCGCTGTACTTCTGCACCTATATAGTGAATGTAACAATCTGCTTAAATCCAGTATCAATTATTAAAACTAGTAAAGAAATATTTTGTCACCCCTTTATTTCAATATAGAAGCTGCAGTTTATAAAATGACCCTTTCGCAATCTTCAATAATTTTTGATCAACCTGACCGCAAAATAAATTCAATTTCGATGATCAATTAAAAAATCATTTAACCATCAGATTCCTGGTGATCGCTCATAATTACTCTTGTTAATCGCAGAACGTAGAAAACGATAAAACACTTACGTGCCTACCTCTTTCAAGAGATAGCGCGTACAAGGTATAATTATCTCATAATTCAAAAAGCAAGCCGATAAGAAAATTACATCGCGGCAGGGAAATGCTGAACCGTTTTCGTTCGGTATAGTGGATTGCTGGTCGTCCCTAAAGCTAAGCTAGTATTTTCTCTCACTTCGCAATGGGACTTCCTTGTCGATTTTTGTATTGCCAAGGGTCAAGGTTCGTTTGTATACGCGAGAGATCGTTGCGATTAAATGCCACAGTACACAATCGCGAGTTTGGTTCATTCTGACCGAAGTCATATACCGTGTGATACGTAAAGTAAGGTAGTACCAGTTACAGGGTACTTCATTCGAATTATATCAAAACTTAGGTTAATAAATTGTTGAACTTTTTAGTAATTTTTCAACTATAATACTAAATTTAATATATGTATGCACGCGTGCAATGAACTACTTATTTTACATACACCTAATGGGACAGTGGAGGTTTCTGATAAAAGTGATAGAAATTTTCCTGCTAATAATAACACACTTACTCTACTTACACAGGCGAAAAATTGTTCTACCCTTCTCTGGCTTACCTGGAACAAAAATACGAACACCAACTATAATTGCAGCAATAAGACGTGTAACGATAAGTGAAAAATAATAATTTCAATCTTCTCTCTTGGAAATTTTAATAATAAATGTTAAACGAAGGGAAAATAGTGTAACGGGGAGTTTATTCAATGATAATTACATTTTGTACTAATTCATGTTTTCGCAAATGTAATTGAAAAAATGAACAACAAGTGGATAGAAAATAAGCATTTGTTTATCTCTCTAAATAGAGTAAAATGAATAATTCAAGCGCTAAAATTTCAAACACTGTTTCCTTATTTCTTAACTTTGATATTGCAAGCATACCGCATTACAGAGTGTGATACGTGTAATGAACAAAAATTTAAATTATGAATTATAAGATCACAGTAACAGGTATCTCTTACCTCTATCCCCTCCTTCAATTGAAAGTTCGGCAACGTCGATTCGCGTGAAAAACGTGATAAGACTATGCTTTAATAAACGACGAGCGTTTTACGTATGCCAATGTAGAACTCTCCCCATAAATTGCCTGCTTTTCGTATGGAACTCGATATATCGTTGATATTTCGATTAATCGTCGCGAGGGTTACGAGCTTCGTCTCGCGAGGAAACGAGACAGAGGGTGGACCTGTGGTTTAATTGCTCGCGTTTAATTTTTTTTCTTTGACCCTTTGGTCTTAAACTTTTGTCCGCTACTGTACAGTACCGCGCATACATATTTATCCACTTTGTTGTCTTTGCTTCATTCAAAATCGTACAAAATTTTAAAAAAGAAACAACCCTTTTTTCAAATAACACACGGCAATAAACCTGTAACATCGTTGTTTTTTGATTATTGAAATATGTTTTCACAAAAATGCATCCCTACCCAAAAATTCGCCGTCCTTGGCGCACATCGTAACACAATCCCTGCCGTATGGTACGATCGGTGCGTAACGAAGTGTGCCGTAGTCAAAGGGTTAATTTTTTTTCTTTGACCCTTTGGTCTTAAACTTTTGTCCGCTACTGTACAGTACCGCGCATAAATATTTATCCACTTTGTTGTCTTTGCTTCATTCAAAATCGTACAAAATTTTAAAAAAGAAACAACCCTTTTTTCAAATAACACACGGCAATAAACCTGTAACATCGTTGTTTTTTGATTATTGAAATATGTTTTCACAAAAATGCATCCCTACCCAAAAATTCGCCGTCCTTGGCGCACATCGTAACACAATCCCTGCCGTATGGTACGATCGATGCGTAACGAAGTGTACCGTAGTCAAAGGGTTAATTATGTTCACTGATGGCGAAATATCGCGATCCTCGTCGCTATATGATACATATGGAATTATTCATTGTGATGACCGTGCGATGTCGATTCGCGTATAGATCAAATAATTCACGAATTGAATTATTTAATGTATTACTTAATTTAATTCTTTTAGACGACAAATTTATTAATTTTCATTATATTAGCAAAAACGCTACGGTGTTATTAATCGATTAAATGAAAGATGACTTATCGATAGATCAAACAGATCAAGTCGTAATATGGTAAACTGAAAAGTGTATCTGGGATCAAAAATTGTATTCTACTAATGTGCTTGTATTTATAATTATTTAATTTATTAAAATGTATTTGTTTATGAATACATACATTTACATTGAATAAACTTGTACATGAATTTTAATTGACGCGCGTGAACTCATTTAGAATAATGAATTTCAATGAATACACTAATTGAATAACATTGATCGAGTTCAAGTTTCATTCTCTGTTCTTTCCCCATTTTTGGTTTCTTGTACTATTGCTTCGACGATGGAGACATTGAAAAGCTGGGAAGCAATATCGGTTGTCGATTCGTGAATAACGGCGAGAGGTTGGAGGCGTGTGGCGGATGTGAAGGAATGTAGAAAATATTGCGTGATAAATTATTGCAATAGCGAGTGTAGACTATTGAAGGAAGTGGTTGTGAAACGTTTGTTGCTGCTTCGCAGAAATGCAGATATCACGCGAGATTGCGAAGCTATCTTTTTTTTCTGTAGAAGGTGCTGTAACAAAGAAGGTGAAAAAGTGAGAAGAATGTGAAAGATGTAAAATTGAAAAAAATAAATGCATTGTAATATTGGGATATTGTAACCATAAATTTTTGTCAGCGGTTATAAAAGTGGTCTCTATTAAAAATCTAGAAGAATTTATTTTCTTAATCGAATCGCATAAAAGTGAGATCGCAAACAACGAAAATATAAATTTCAGAAAAAATGTTTGTCTTATCGTTAGATCACTTTCATAATAATCTACACTAATATAGCTCTGATATAGCTTTAAAATTATAAAGCTACAGAAAATGTCTTTAAATAATGTATAGAATTAGTATACATATTATTCTTAGATGAATTCAAATGATTATTTAATTCGATCAAAAATAATCCGTGTTGAGAATCAAAAAATCTCAATTCAGTAGAAAAGAGATACGTTGAAATTGTCAAGGAATTAACAGAAATTTTTGATATTACAATGTTTATGCTTAACCAGAGTAGAAGCGTAGGCTTAATACGTATCCTATTTTTAAAATGTACATCTTCCATATTTTCCAATTATCATTCGATTTGCAATTCCAGTGTATCACATTTGCATAACGCAGTACAATTCGAGCTTGGGGTGTCGCGCACCGCAATTTTCTCCTGCTTTGTGGCTACATTTCCTGCTCTACATCGTCTCTACTTCGTTATTTTTCTTTCTTTGCACTCATTTGCCGTCTCCACGTATCTCTGCCTTCTACTTAACCCGTTTCTGGATCTCTTTTTTCCTTCTCAGCAACCTTGCGAACGCTTCATCTCGCGCAAACCGTGGCCTAAAGCAGTGCAAGCGTTTTTCGAGTAACAAGACGCAAATTTTTCTCAGAAACGAGTATTATAATTAGACCGTGGATTTTTCTACACTTATGGGAAATCGAAGTGCGCGAAGGAAGCACAGAACGCACGTCGTGTGCAAAAGTAAACAGAATATTCAAGATAATTCGCAAGTTATAACATTTAAGGGGATGAAATGAGCCTTCATTTAAATTCCGTGTCTTCAATATTTTAACTTAGGGGAGCGGTATTTAAATTTAGGAGAGTAGCATACTAATTTTATTTGAAGGGTAAAAAACACGTGGAACTCCAAACGTTTCAATAAGTTTTAAAGAAAACATTGTGTTGTAACATAGAAGAGTAGTATTCTAATTTTATTTAAAAGGTAAAAGACACGTGAAACATTTCATTAAGTACTGAAGAATCGAAGAATCGGGAGATGGGGCAATGTTTTAATTGAGAAGAGCAGTATTCGAATTTTATTTGAAAGATAAGAAACACGTGGAACTGCAAACAATTCAATAAATCTTGAAGGAACGAGAGATAGGGCATTATTTTAACTCAGAAGAACAGTATCCCAATTTTATTTAAAAGGTATAAAACACGTGGAACTCCAATCAGTTCAATAAGTCCTGCAGAAATAAAGGAACGAGAGATAGAGCAGTATTTTAACTTAGAAGAGCAGTATCCCAATTTTATTTAAAAGATATAAAACACGTGGAACTCCAAGCATTTCAATAAGTCCTGCAGAAACTAAGAAACGAGAGATAGGGCATTATTTTAACTTAGAAGAGCAGTATCCCAATTTTATTTAAAAGATAAGAAACACGTGGAACTCCAAGCATTTCAATAAGTCCTGCAGAAACTAAGAAACGAGAGATAGGGCATTATTTTAACTTAGAAGAGCAGTATCCCAATTTTATTTAAAAGATAAGAAACACGTGGAACTCCAAGCATTTCAATAAGTCCTGCAGAAACTAAGAAACAAGACGCAGGACAGCATTTGAACTTGGAAGGGCGACATTTACGTTCGAGCAAAAGGCATTATCGGATAACGAAGTGGACAGCTGGCAACGTTTCAGGTGGGACACCCGGTGCATACACCATATAATACAAGGTATAAACTGCCGGTACGCTCGCGTATGTAGATAATACCCAGCCATGGTATCCGGTGGTGCATCTACGTTTTGTTTGCCTCGCACGCAGCTAGATTAGAGGCCCACGGTGCTGGCCGGCGTTACACCTGTTATTGAATAATAACACATGCAGCCAGAATCTGATGCGAGAGCACAGCTTGGACGTGTTCGTGCCGTGATTGGTCGTTACGTGCGCGAACAGATAGCAGGGATCACGAAATCTCTGGACGATGGGCCGTGAAAAGAATGGGGAACGGATTTCCAGATAGCGGAACAGGCTTCGGCCACGGTTGAAACAGCGCGATGCTTTTCCATGATCTTTGCTCTTTCCGGGACACGAATCACCTGGCGAGGCTGCACGCCATTCCCTCCAATCGTTCGACTCGATCGTGGTCGAGTTGTGGAGGACGAGTGCATTTCAGGGGATTATTTCGTAGTTTGGCGGAAATCTGATCGAGGTACCGGTTCTATATGGTCACCGATGCAATTGCTGGAACGTGGGGTTCCTCTACGAGCTGGTCGTTAAGAATTGCTGATAGATTGACGATCTAGGGCCTCGATTTATTTGAATCAATTTTTGGCAAGAAAAGAAAGCGGATTTCATGTTCCTCTCTCGTTTTTTTCACAGAAGTGTTCGAATTAGCGATGTTTGAGGCCAGTGGATGTTTAAATTTAAAATATTTAGTAGAAACAGGTAAATCTGTGGGGACTAAATTAATTAGTTCAGCCGATAAATTAATAAAATTGTCAATCGAAAAGTCTTTAAGCACTAAATAAAAAAAAAGCACGTTCAAGAGTTTTTCATCGAATATCGTCACACTCTTATAGAAAGGCAAAGTATAAAGAAGGAATTGGATCACGCGGTTGAAAATGGTAACATCAATGACATCGTTACAATAGCATTAACCCTTTGCACTCGAGAGGTGACCGTTAGTCGTTTAATGATACTAACTTCAAAAATTTTCAAATTCAAAATATTTACTATGATTCACGTATATTAAACTTCATTTAGTTTAGTTAAGTCGTATATTAAAATTTACATATATGACTATTTAACGTCCGGATCTGAACTAACGTCTGAAAATTTGCGAAACTATCATACGCTAGGATTACGATGTCCCATGAGAGGGGACAGTCGAGTGCAAAGGGTTAAACTATAGAATAGATAAAACAGAGCAACGAAACGTCGTTAGAGTATAACCATAGTTCAACGGTGGACAAAGGGGACAATTTCGAATGCTCGAGCGACGACATAGCGAACGGCCCTTCGCGATGGCAGAAGAAAGGTAAAAGGTTGATATTCGCAGGCAAGCGGGTACCGTTAGCCTTCTAGTTCTAATCCCTTCCTCTCTCTGTCCCTTCGACATCCCTCTCTTTCTGGTCTTCGATCACGACCATTGTGTATCGCGTGCTCCATTGTTACCGGGACCACAGAAGAATAAACAACACGATTAAGATACACTTTGGAGCGCAAGCGGATTTTGGTATAGGTATTCAATCTACTCGAGCAATATTCTTGGGCGGCAGGTTTTAGGGGAATTTCTTCTGTATTAAGAAATGTAGCATCGTAGTTTTAAGGATCAGAACAGCGAAAGTGAGGGTTGACTAGACGAAAGCCAGGCCCACGGGAAAAAAACCGTTGGCGACAGACAATTCATCGATGGTTCGGCGATGTTTAGCGAGCACGGGGTGGGAAGAGGAAAAGGCCTGTAAGGGTTTCTTCGAAAGAGAAAAGGGACCAGTGTTGAATAGAAAACCGAGTTGTAGAGTCGTGAAAATAGCTGAGGATTAAACATAGAGTCGCGTGGCAGAGTTGAATTAGAATTTACTGTATACTGTATATGTTTGCCATTATTCATATTAATAATAATAAATAATAAATAATTTTAAGAACTTTCATTCTACAAAAATTTTTAGGAAGATCAACAAATTATCACGAAAAATGCTTTCAAATCTAATGCTTCAAGCGTTTTCCGTTACCTTATTCTCGCCGTTTTCTTTTATTGTCGAATAACAAAGATTAAGTTGAATTAGAATTTACTGCATACTGTATATTTTTGCCATTTAATTTTTGTCAGTTTTTTACGCCTTCGAGTATGGAAGAAAACAAAGTGCTTTTTAGGCATTTAATACTTTTCTTTCACCGGGAAGGCAAAAATGCCACAAAAGCGGCAAACAAGATATTTGAGATCTTTTTCGAGTATTGCAAAATTCCCTTAATGGAAAAATCTTCAACTCGTTCGACGAGATAAAAAATCACGAAGAAAATGCATTTTCGCGGATGAAGGACGGAATTCTCAAGTTGCTTGAAAGATGGAGGAAGGTTGTACAAAGTAAACACCTGTATAATTTAATAAATGTATGTTAAAATTAAAATTCCTTGCACTTCAATTTTCCTTCAAAATCAGCACAAACTTTCCGGACAACCTAATAATTTTTATTCCGGTCATCTATAAATGCAACATTTTCTTCGCGCACGATGCAACGCTTTTCCTTCAATTCTATTATCAAATAAGAAAAGAGGGACTTCGCTATCGAGACGAAGGAAGAAAGTATGAAACGGTGGAAGGAAATTCGCGTTCCCGTATTTGATCAGACACGGCTGTCGGAGATACCGCGAGATATACTGTAACTACAAGCATGCTGCAAGAACAGTTCAAAGCGACCGCTAGTTGCGTTGCACAGCCTCGGGCGCGTTGCATCGTTGCTACGCGTTGCATTGTATCGTGCGCGAGCGAGGGAAATCATGTACAGCAGCCTGCGAGGAGCCACGAAGCAAACCCTTTTCTCTTCTTCCTCCCTGGTTGCACGCTTTCATGCGCATTACCTGGGATAATAATCTTTGCTTGTTGCGTTGCGCGCAAACGACCAAAGAAGAGTTGGATATAAGTCACTAGGATAAGGATTGTCAATAAAACAAAGAACCTAGTAGAATAGTATTATATAGTGTAAGGCAGTTTAAGACAAATCAAATATTTAACATGTAATTTCCATAAAGAGTTATATCACTGTTAAAATAGTAATCATAGACTGATAGATTGTAGAAAAAGTTATGTAATCTATGTTATGTAAATGTTGTTAACAGATTGTACGGTTTGGTGAAACGGCCCGTGAAGGGCCATACACCCAAATAAAGTTAAAGCAAAGCAAAGCAAAGCTTGTTGCGTCGTTCGAATTCTTTCGTTAACACGTCCCCTGCCGCGTGGGGCGTATACGCCCCATGCTAAAATTTCGGTAAAGTATTCTTAAAAAAAAAGAGATGTTCTTGATAGAGATGGAACACTGAGTGTGAGTGTGTGTGTGTATGATTGAAAGAAGGGGAAATGCAAAAAACAATTAAACAGCGTGGTTGTACCGCACATGTTTCGGCAACCATAGTTCACCCTGATCCGCGCATACGAACAGACATATTGAATTTTAGAATAGTTAATCAAATTGTATTTAGAATAGTTATAGAATGTATTATTATTATTATTAAACGTTAAAAAACCCAACAGTTCTTAATACCCAACTCAACGTATTCCTTTGCGTACGAAGCACAAGTAAGCGTGCAAAAATTTAGACACAACGTGCACAATCTGTTCGTGACAAAAAATCTTTGGTATAAATCTTCTAAGAATGGAGAGAATACGATTTCCTGTTGTTTTAAATAGAACAGTTTTATTACGTTTACATAGTTATTAGAAAAGTATTGTTGGAAATATACATTGTATATTACTATGTTCGTTATATATACAGGGTGTTCGGACAGCCCTGGGCTTAAATTGAAAGAGTAACTCTCTGAGACATTCTAAGACGAAAATCAAGAGTAACGATTTTGCGTTTGAGGCTTTGTTTACGAGTTATAACTAGTTAAAGATATCGTCGAACGGTCCGGATTAAACTTATTAATAAAATTAAAGATAGTGTTACTGTTTAACACTAGAACTACCGACAATTAAAGTGTACTTATTTGCATGGAAGAAATCAAATTGAAAATTTCATGAAAAAAATGTTTATTCGTGTCTTTTGTAGAAAATCATGGTAAATTTTAAAAGCTTTACAACTGTGAATTTATAAGGATGCTATGAGTAATTGCCAATTGGTCATTTTGACTGGTCTGGTAATCCTAGTGTGAACTAACTCAGGAAATCGAGATCCAGCCTCCAAGGAACCTCGAAGCAATTCCCCTTTCTTCCTTTCTCTATTGCTCGACTTTCGTGCACGTTGTTCAAGTGTCTTCTCTTCGAGCAGTTTTCGTTCCCTTTAGTCGCGATAGCGTCTGTCTAGTCGTTGTCGTCGTCGTTGACGTCGTTTCTTTGACGCTTTTTACGTCGCAACCATTCTTGTATAAATAGCTCGACGGCGCTATTTTCGCTTCGACTGTCGATCGATTCGTCGATGGAATTTGCCTGTTGCCTCGTTAAGACACAGAGTGCGATCTGATTTGTTTGGACCGTGTGTTGGACCACTTGAGACTGTTTAGTTCGAAGAAGACAGATTTGCGAGCTTTTGAAAGTTGGGAGGATGACATTTATGAGCTGAAACTGGTACGTCGATGAATGCAGTGAATTAAGGCTGCTTGTTCGTGTGACACGAACATTAATTACAATTAGAATCGTCACTCTAATCCAGTGTTCTCTAACCTTCTTCGAGATCCGACTTCCTTTTGAGATAATTCTACAAGATGGAACCTCTCTGTATAAGAAAGATTGTTAATAAAAAAAAAAGAACACTGAAAATATTCTCCTCAGAATAATAAGTTCAAAGAATGAGAAAGGTTAATGGGAGTATCGTAAGAGAAAGGATATTTTTAATACTCGATTAGTTCCTCAGCGTCTACCATTAATATTTTTTACTTTCAATTTTATTAATAATAGTAATAATTTCCAAAAGTTTTAAATCAAGATCATACTCGATTTTTTAATACTCAAAAGTTTTAAGTCAAGCAGTTTTAATTTGAAATTTAAAACGAAATTCCATAGATTTATTTGGAACAGCTTTAAAGAATGTTCTTCGCAATTACTTGGCATTTAGAGATTGGAAATCGGAAATTAGAAAGTGAAACACATTTATTTCCACTGTTTCTGTTACTAGAAAAATCAGGCATCTGACACAAGTGGCTAACGAGCTTCAGACACATTATTTCACAGATAAAACAAGCAATACCTGTCACTGTGTTGAAATGATACATGTGTATGCGAGTGGAATCGCGATTCGATTGAATTGCTAATACACCGGGTAATTTCGATTCGGTATTCCAACGAAACCATGACAGACTGCGTTTCCCCCCGGTTAATCGTGTATTAGTCTAACCTCTAATCATCCACTACGTGAAGACCATATGAAAACAGTTGTTGCTCGTACTGGGATGCAATAGTCAATTTCACCTCGTATTCTTAATAAATAGTATAATAACCTTTGAATTTCAATATTACGTTTTACAATAGTTGTGAGTTTGTTGATTGAAATAATTATGGGGAAGTAATTTTGATTACAATATTTATTGCAATAATATTGAATATACCAGCTATATAATACTGAATACACAGCTATATATATTGCCATGCTATTTTTTGACATAGCATTATAACTCTTTCACTTAATAAAAATCTGTTAATTTTCAAAAATGAATACTATTGCATGATAAAACATTTATCTTTTCAGGACAATTTTAAATTGTATTATTCAGAGTCTTAAATTAATTATATTTTTATTTATGTCAGCTACGGATGTCCCTTTATTTAATAACACTGATAATACTTTATTTGATGTTTATAGTGAAAAGATTATGACATTATGAAAGCTTTATACTTACATGCTTTCAGGCTTCCAAGTAATGGTGCACGTAATAACGATAGTTAAGTATGACGAATAGAATATTTTACGCTCAATCTTACCTATCCAGACTTGGAAACCTGAATGAAGTCACCAGGAAGAGGATAACGTTTGCACAGAGTTGCGCAACGCAGACTACAAAGGGTGTTCATGAAAATGGAACGAAATACACTTGTGAAATGTTTACAATCAGAGATACGAAAGGAATTCCTGAGACGAAGAATGAAATTACATTTTCAGCAGATACGTTATGGACCAAGTGACTAATAGGTCATTATTTATTTTATTATGCCTGGTGATTATAAATAACGTCTAAATATTAACGGTCGGGTAGCTCAACAAATTGATTAATTTATCAAATTAATCGGACATTACGAATTAAGCAACATTTCCCTTAAATAATTAAATTTTTACAGAATAAACCAAACCTAATCCGAATTTAACTCAAATCAAATAGAAATTTCATCCAAATTTAACCCAAACCCACTACTTATTTATGAAGCACATTCCTAGATTCAATTTTATCCTCTAAACTGTTGCCACGCTTTTGTTTCCCGTTTGTTTGTCTATTTAAAGCATCTAATAAAAAAAAAAGAAGTACACTTCAAAGTTTTGAGCGGCGGTGTACAGTGCGTGACTGTTTGAGAAAACTGACGATGAGTTATGGCGTGGAATATAAGAGTAAATAGTGGCTGCTCGGGCAGTAACGGGGTAAAGGATTCAAGGGTGTTGTAACGTCGTTGTAAACTACGCTTATCGTCGTTGCCCTCCCTTTGACGATTCGTTCGTTGGAAAGAATGCGGCGAGATCGTCTAGGGATTAACTCCTGTTATAATCGTGAGCTGCACTCATCGCGTGGATATAGTATTAGTTTAACAAAACTATGATATACTTGTAACGAACTTTGATTTTAATTTTACTGCTTCAGTTTAGGAGACTGAGATTTGTTCAATATAAATTGTGTAGTATAACTGTAACAAAGCTATGATATACTTGTAACAAAATTTAATTTTAATTTTACTGCTTCAGTTTATGAAACTGAGATTTGTTAAATATAAATTGTGTAACTTAACTCTAAGAAAACTATGATACACTTGTAACAAAGTTTAATTTTAATTTTATCGTTTTAGTTTATGAGACTGAGGTTTGTTAAATATAAATTGTTTAGTATAACTGGGACAAAGCTATGATATACTTCTAACAAAATTTAATTTTAATTCACTGCTCCAGTTTATAAGACTGAGATTTGTTAAATATAAATTATGTAACTTAACTCTAAGAAAACTATGATACACTTGCAACAAAGTTTAATTTTAATTTTACTGCTTCAGTTTATGAGACTGAGGTTTGTTAAATATAAATTGTTTAGTATAACTGGGACAAAGCTATGATATACTTCTAACAAAATTTAATTTTAATTCACTGCTCCAGTTTATAAGACTGAGATTTGTTAAATATAAATTATGTAACTTAACTCTAAGAAAACTATGATACACTTGTAACAAAGTTTAATTTTAATTTTATCGTTTTAGTTTATGAGACTGAGATTTGTTAAACATAAATTGTTTAGTATAACTGTGACAAAGCTATGATGTACTTCTAACAAAATTTAATTTTAATTTTACTGCTTCCCTTTGAGATTTATCAAAACTATGCTGCATTGTACAACAATAGTTTTATTGTTTCAGTTTACGAGGTTGAGATTTGTTAAAGATGAATCATGTACATTTCAATGTTTTGCATTCGATGCGATATAAAGGTATTGGATAGCTAAAGCTAACTCTTAACCCTTTGTACTTGAAGATTGACGAACAAATTTCTCCAAGCCCTGTTTTTCTATCTCTCACGCTTGCCATCCGAAACGACATGGCGCAGTGCATTATCTGAAATCTAGTTTACTTCAGAACGTTTGCTGTGGTAGCTATTACCCGACAATCTGCAACAGCGTAATCGACAAAATTATGGTTTCTTTAACGCGTCAGGTAAAAATTGTCAGAGTTTTCGCGTCTGGTAAACCCTAGAACGTAATTTAACCAGAATTACGTGGACGTTTGAGCACAAGAAACTTCAATTTGAGGAAAATAGCTTCAGTTCTTCTCTATTTCTTGATCGATGATGAAAAACCCTATACCTTTATTTTCAGAAATACAAATTCAAGCAGATATTCTACACATCTACTAAAATATTATTTTAACTCTGTCTGTTGAATGCAATCTACTCAAACACCATATACTTTATGTTGACCGGTAGTCTATGCAAATAGCGTAAAACAGCAGTGTCAAACACACGGTCTGCGTAATTTTTATAAATCCATTAAGAAGAAAATAAATGTAAAACTTATAGTTTCAGATATATATATAACAATATAACTATACAGGCGCCCCTCGACTTTCGCACATTTTTAAAAGTTCAACTTTTTAACACTAGAACTACCAGAGCAGTCAAAATAACCAATTGGTGATTATTCATAGCAGCCTTATAAATTCACTTTGCCAAACTTTCAAAATTTACTATGATTTTCTGCAGAAAGTATAAATAAAGATTTGTTTCCCATGTATTGAATATTTTTTCATGTAATTTTCAATTTGATCTCTTCCATGCAAATAAGTACACTATAATTGTCGGTAGTTTTAGCATTAAGCTTGTGTGGTCGGATGTCCCCTCTGAGGGGACATCGTGAATCGAATAGGCTACTGAGCTGCCCCCTTCTCAGGGGACATCAGACTTTAGCCATCAGACTACAATATTGTTCCGATCAATACTTTAAAGCACAGTTTTTGGTGCATATTTTTTTACATACCTCTAGTTTCGAGCATTCGACATTCGCACACACTTTCAGGAACCAATTGTGTGTGAAACTCGAGAGGCACCTGTGTATACATAATATACAGTGGCTCCAAAAAGTATTCGTACACTATGTCACAAATAAATTCGTTTAACCCTGAAATTCTGAGTCTGATAGAAGTATCTGATAAAACTTTGTGGGTATGTAGATCGTAATATTATACGTATGAATTAATCTCTTCTTTTCATCTAAATGCCATTTTAAAGGAGTGAAACCAGCATTGAAGTTTCTGTGTTTTCTCTCATTTTTTAAACATAACTTTGTAATGGTACTTGGTGAAGCAAAACCTTTCAAATAGAAAATGTTTAATTTTTAATACTCTATCGCCCTGCCATAAAAAAAGAACACAGAAAAGCTTGTATTCAAAGCGTGAAAAATCGCTGAAACTTTGAGATTCGTTATCAGCCCCCTTAAAAGATATTTTGCCGCCAAAAGAATTGCTCCACGCAGGACACACCATGCTCTGTACACACATAAAGTTTCATTGAAATCAGAATTTCAGAAGTAGATGAATTTCCTTGTAATACAGTGTACGAATACTTCTTGGAGCCACTGTATCTGCTTTTTCTTATTCGCTAACACCTTTTCTATTCATCGATTTTTTGTAAACCCCGTAAACACCTTAAAATTGCATTTCGTGCGTGAATTTGACACCACTGGCGTAAATCTATGCGTCGGAGGTGTAGGTTCGTGAATCATAAACAGAAATCCAACGTTCTGTGCTGGCGATTTCAACGTAACCAATCGTTACAACTTGCACAGAGCAGCGAGCACTCAACGATTCAACCCTCGTCGCCATCAATAACCAGCCGGCATAAAACTCTGCGCTATCCCAACCGATCATCAGTGCATCCTCGTATCGACAAGCTACATCGTCGCGGTTCGGAATGTTAATAAAGGCGTGCGAGAGTGGTGCGCTAATAAAGAGCGCGTTATGAGGCCTTCCCCGAAGGACAGCGCGCGTGGACGGCCACCCTGACGCGGATCGCCATGCACGATTATGGATCTTCCTGCGCGATTCGCACGGCTTGGCCGATTTCTTGGCCTGTGATTCGAGTAGAGGTCACGCCAACCCTTTCTGTAATTGGAATTCTGTTTGCTTAGGAACTGAAGGAATTGGAAGTGGAACTACCAGAGTGGTCGAAATGGCTAATTTGTAATTTCTCATACAAACTTTAACCATTTGAGTGCAGTTAAGGCTATCGCGCTTCTTTTATGCATTCATATTAATTTCAATTTGTATTAATATCATTCAATTATGGTCCTTGATAATATAAAAAAAAAATTATTTTCATTTTTTTTAAATAAGTGTTACACTGATAATTACAAAACGCACCATGTCAAATTTTACTTTATCCGAAAATGATTATAATATGAAGAGATAAATCTAAAAATTTTTATTTGCTAAAAATTACTTTTTATATAACAATTAGAGTTAATTATTGCTATTTTTATTATTTTCCGAAAAAAATAACTATGCATTTCATCCCGTACTTTTAGCATATATACATGAAAATTTCTTAACACTCAAAAGGTTAAATAAATTTACCGATTGCAACGCATTTCCAAGATTTATTGTGATTTTCTGTAGCAGATATAAATAAAGATTTATTTCCTATACTTTTGATATTCTTACTTGTGTAATTGTGAACCTTATTTCTTTGTTGCAAATATTAGTAAAAATTGTGTAAATTAATTCGATGCCTTTACTATTAACGCTTTGTAGATTCCGTTCAAATTAATAATCATTTTCCCTCCCTATAGCAATTTGAAAGTAGCAACGTTATACTCTAAGGAACATTAAAATATTATGTAAGAGAATCATTTCGAGATCTAAATAGAATCTACTTGATGCACAGCTGAAACCGACGTAGTTCAAAATTTAAGTTTCTCATAACAGTTATACAGAATAAGAATTCTTCGTAACTGTTTCAACTGGAATTTCTATATAACGGGTTGAACCAGTTATTTTCGGAACTTATTCAAGCCCTGTTTGCGAGTAATCTAGAATTACTTGTTTGGACGTAGTTTGTTTCTGAGGTCAGAATAACAGTGTGGAATGTTTTGTTAGTGAAATATACGCTTGCAAGCATACCATGGAGTTTCGTTTACTTGTTGTTGGAATAAAATTAGTGTAGCAACAGAAAAGTTGTATAACAAAATACTTCGAATTAGTTCGAATTAGTTCAAGGAACATTTTAAAATTACTGAACAACTTTCTCTTTGCCTTCTAACATCAGTTTCATCGTATCGATTAGTTCCAACATTTTATAACGAACGTGACTTATTTGTAACGTAATTAACAACACTCTAACAAATTGTTTATAGTAAAAGGAATCTTATCGAATGAAACCTTTTATCAAACTTAATCTCTAACTCGCAGCTGAAACTTTCAACTAACAAGTTGCTAAGCGTAAAAGGCGTCCTATCTGATAGCAAAACAGACGATAACGAGATATCGCGGTTGTCACCGGTCGTGAATACCAATGCTTCGGTGTTTGGTGACTCATTAAATATAAACAAAGGTTTCTAATAACACAACCGTTCAATACATCATCCACCAACTTTGTAATCAGAATCTGTCAAACGACCCACGAGTTTGCCCATGATATATTATCCAGAACTAATTCCGGTCGAAACTAAGTTTCATATTTTATCTTCTGATAGAATACGCATGTGCATTGATAATTATCGATACAGTATCCGTATGGAATAGATTTTGAACGGCAATTAACACTATTCCTACCACAACCGGTCAAATGATCGTTTTTAAAATTTCGATTAGAATTTCATAGATACAACGTAATTGAATCGCCTTTAAACTTTGAACTTTTTCTCAAATATACGTATAAGGTAATTAATATCGTTGAGAATTTTCAATAAGAGAATAAATTACAATGTGTTGCTCTGTAAAAAGAGTTTAATTTTATTTTCTTAATCGTTAAATTATTTACAATATATACATTTACCTGTAAAAAGAGAAACGACAATTAAAGTCTATTCTCTATTTTGTTATCCTACAACGTTTATAAGTCTCTGTCTCCTTTGTATTATAAATTATAATTATCTTTCCGTAACCTAATCTTATTCAGCACGTATGTCATCTAACTATAGCTCCTTCTATATCTATATCTATATCTATATCGATATCTATAAGTGAAGACAGCGTACTTCTCTTACATACGTATAATACATTTTTCAATATTCACTTCTTTTTTCATTGTTTATTTTTTGAGAAAAATTTGTAGTCTGTCTTACGTGGGAATATCGCGATAGGAATAAGTATACGTGAAGTGTCGGTAGGAATAGTGTTAACCCTTTGCACTCGAGAGGTGACTGTTAGTCGACTAATTGACTTCAAAGATTTTCACATGCAAAATATTGTAGGAAATAATTAACAGATAATTATATTTATTGAAATAATATAATAAGAGAGTTAAGTTACAAATACATATACACTGCGCACGGAATGAACAAAGGAAGGGCGTCTTTTTTTAACACGCGCGTCTTATGCCGAACAACATCTCGTGACAAAATTGTTTTTTCAACTGCCCGTCGCTCGCTCACGATCTTCTGCCCTCCAAGCAGGCAGTGCCGCCCCACGAAATAATTTCGCCACTAAGCTTTCATAATCTTAAATCCTAATTAGTATAAATAAAACTTAATAAATCCATGGGTAATTTCTGGCTCCTACAATATTTACTAATATTCGCCTATATTAAACGTCGTTTAGTTTAATTAAGTAATTTACGAGTGGTAATTAACAATACGTATTAACGATACGAGTAGTAATTTACAATGGTAAGTAATTACCAGTGTATGAGTAACAATAATCCTATCTACGCAAAGCATTTCGACTTCAGAAAGAGTGTTCAGCACTGTTAGAGTATATTTTGGTGTACAAAAAATATTAACTCGACGGCTGATCATCGATGCGGTCCGAATGAGAAATTTAATGAATTTCAGCTGACGGTAATTGCGTAATTAAAAGACGAGAAACAAGAGTCGCGTCGAGGCCACCAGGAACGATCGTTTCCACGCATGATCGCGGGGAATCTTGTTCAATTCGATTATGTTGTACGTTCTTTGTGATTGATACCGGTCATTAACCGCATTCGTGATGTAATTAATGGGGATCCGTGCTGGTGTCCGTGCTACGTGAGCAAAAAACTAGCCACGTAACAGCGGCGTGAAAGTATTTTAAATAACAGCGACGCTGGCCGATGGGAAGGTTAGTTGGAAAAAATTCGAGAGGATAACGTAGTAGTTTCATCATTAGTTTTAATGACAGCGTTTAGGTGCGCTTAACCCTTTGCGGTCGATGTCCCTGCAGCGGGGACATTCACAAATCGTCGTAAAAATCGGGGACATTCACAAATTTTGCAAAGTATCATACTTCAAAAAATTATAGAAAGTAAAAATTTTGTATTTTTACGTATTATAAGTAGTATTGGAACAAAACGAATCGGTTTCGACAAATTCTGTGTAACATTCCATATTTTAACTTCAGATTCTTAAAACGGGAAAAGTAACTGCGAAACACGAAATTTGCTTCACGAGTGAAATCTGCCGACAGCAAAGGGTTAAATGGTAATAATATTTATGCATAAGCCAAATGTAATTGATAATTGGTAATTAACAGATGATTGATAATTGGTAGATAACAGATTAAAGTAAAAAGAAAAACGAAAGGGCTGTGAATACTAATGTTATGTTTAATTGAATACATTTGGTGATTAATGATTTGGTAGCTGTAATGTTGGAAGTTAATGTACAGTTAAAAAATAGTTGAAAATATTAAAACATTTTTGCAGTTTTTAAAATATAATAATAAATGTGAACGATTAATTAACGAATTAATATTTTTCACGCTTTCCAAATATTAGCCCTTTGCACTCGAGAGGTGATCGTTAGTCGTTTAATGATACTAACTTCACAAATTTTCAAATTCGAAATATTTACTATAATTCACGTATATTTAACCCTTTGACTACGGCAGTTTTTGGCACGCACTGGCCGTACGGTACGGTACGAATTCACTCGCGACGTCCACTGGGTACGGCGAAATTTTTCGTTAGACATGCATTTCTGAGGAAGTATATTAAAATATTCGAAATACTGAAATTTATTACATTAAACGAATATTACTTGAAGTGAACATTAATTTTAAGCTCTTTTTAGATAACAATATTTTATTTTTTTAAATAACAATGTCAACATGTGTCGGACGCCAATAGGCGTCAACAGTAGTCAAAGGGTTAAACTTCATTTAGTTTAGTTAAGTCGTATATTAAAATTTACACATATGACTATTTAACGTTCAGGTCTGAAATAAAGTCTGAAAATTTGCGAAACCATCATTATGCCAGGATCACGATGTCCCATGAGAGGGGACAGCCGAGTGCAAAGGGTTAGTTTACATCTTTTTCTCATTTTTCCTTAAATAACTATCTTGTAAGTTCTATTATTTCGTTAGCATCGCAATTAGGGCTTCATTGAATGTTAAATCGAACGATTTCATTACTAGTTTCGAAGCACGATTAACTCCAATCATAAGTATCCAGCAATGAATAGGCGTGCAACAGTTACACACGTAAAGTAATCGTTATTCCGTGAACGCGTTTCTGCGTTTCCGATTACACTCCATTGATGCAAATGCGAAGTCTCGTTCGTATCATTCAGCAACGCTCGTTTCCGGAATTGAGTAAGCACGTTGAAACGTTGATTCATTGCTTGCTCGTAGTGATGGAGTCAAGTTCAACGCGTACGTGTTTCACATTGAACTCTAAACGAATTCACTGTTTACATGCTTTTTATTATTATCTACAGACACGAATATTTAACAATACACAAAATTTATAATTGTACTTTTATTTGACTGAAAAATCTTTCAGTTAATTCATTATATTTAATCATAAATGTTTCACACTTCGGCCAATGGTCATTAAAATCGTGTTTATAAAGCGATTTCTATAAAATCTTTTTAAATATTATATCTTTGCAAGATGTTGATTTTATATCAGTAGGATCTGCAATTTAGCTGATGATTATTGTGAGTGGATCGACATCTTTCGTGAGGAATAAACTTCTTTCACACTAGAACTACCAAGGGAGGTCAAAATGACCCAATTTGTAATTTTTCATAGAAACATGGTAAACATACTGTGACGTCTACACATTTGAAAATTTACCATAATTTTTACTATGACCGTCAAAATTTGTTTCCCTCATATTAGATACTATTTTCGTACAGTTTTCAGATTGATTTCTTTATTTCTAATCAGTATACCCTAATCGTCGGTAGTTCTACTGTTAAATAAGAACTTTTCAGAATAATTGGTTAGCCAGCTTGATTGAATTAAGTTAGATTATACTGTATTATAACGATTAAGTTATAATTAACATTATTACAATCTATGCGTCTATATCACGTCATTATACGCAATACTACTTTTATCAAATTAATGTCTTGTGCATTGCAAACTTTTCGTTTACGGTTGTTTTATTCACTGCTCGTCTCACTGAATCCTGTATAAATTTTGATATTTCTAATAAATAAATAAATAAATAAACAGACAGACAGATATGTCAGTTTGCAAGTTATACTATCATTATTTAAAATCTCCGTTTAAAATCTTATTATCAGTATTATACAAAGTTAATATAGGAGTTATTGCATTTTGTAAAAATATTACAAGAGAAATTACTAAATTTTATTCGTAGACAACAAAATTATTTTTAAAATTATTCCACGAACTTTCTGATATATTCTGTTGAGTATCGCGATAATACTTGCGATCCTCTCAATCCCATCTCTCATTTGAACGTGTCTCACTCGGATATCGCGCACTTTTCTGTGTGCGAATGCACGCGTACATCTGCCGGGCACGTCGATATGCTGATATTTTTAGTTTCCTCGTCGTTCTTCGATGATACATGCCTACGCAAATACCTTCCATGGAATTCTTCTTTCCACTTGCGTTTTTCCTCCTCTCGTTTATTCCCTTTTCCCGTGGTAACATCGTTATGGCACTTCTTTGGAATACAGAATTACCGATATTACAATTTCTACGTTCTTCCACAAACAGATTTATCGTAGAAAGAAACGTTAATTTTGTATCTTGCACATGTTTTTAACTAACATATTATTTGTCTATCATTCTATATTATTTTTCTATATTTTTAGCAAAACATATTTTATTGAACTTTTATAAAAATTCTATTAAAACTCCATTCGATTCTATCAAAATTATCTTTACAGATATCTTAAACAAACATATCCGCCCATGTACCTTTCTCTGTTCCAACAAAAAAAATTCTCTAAAAATTGTACTACATTTTCATAAAAATTCCCCACGCTTCTACAAAGCCTCCACAGAAATTCACTTACCAACATATGCAAATAAGGACAACTATCGAACCCAGCAATAATTTAATTTTTCTTTCACAGAAATTCACTTACCAACATAAGCAAATAAGGACAACTATCGAACCCAGCAATAATTCAATTTTTCTTTCACAGAAATCTGTTAACGAAAAAAAGAACTCGTGACTCCTCCCCCAAGGTTCCTACGCCAACAAAAAAAAGCCATAAACGCTGTTTCGAAATCGCTTCGATCAAAAACTTAATTAACCCAACGAAAAAGTTCAACACGAGTTCCCCGCGAGGCACCGAACAAAAGGACCTGAAAAACCCCGCGGGATGACCTGTTCTCCGCAAGGTATTATCCTTCGAGGGTGCACACGAGGAAACGGAAGTTGAGCGGAGCACGGTCAGTCGTGTCGGGTCGATCAGAGATTTCGACCTTCGACCTTCGCCTCGCGGCGAACTTGAGGAGCCTCGAACGCGGCTCATTAACCGAGCCGATGTTTCGTCGACGCGCTTTTTCTACGAATTAAACGCCGCCAGCAATAAATTGCAATCAACGCCGGGGGATACGTTCTAGCCGGCGCTTTATACGTTCAGTGAATTTCGCGACCCCCTTCAGCGTAGGAAAAGGGGTAATTAAGGTTCGCTCCGGCAAGCTCGGTATACAGGGTGTTCGGACGAAGCTGGGAGAAAATTGAAGGGGTAACTCTACGACGAAAATCAACAGTAACAATATTGCGTTTGACTCTTTTGTTTATTAGTTATAAGCGACTAAACGAACGGGCTATTTTACGCCTAACAAGAAGAGTGCAAGCCCTTCGGGTCACCGATTTAGTTGAAACCTTGCACATTTGTAGATCTAGTCATTCTGTTCACGAAAATATAACACTATAGGGGCAAACACTCAATGTTTTTCGAGATAATTATGATTAAAGTTTTATTATTACGGTAAGTACAATTGTATTCAAAACCTTTGGCAAGTAATACAATGGTTTACCGGGAACGTACAAGCATATTGTACGCTGCGGACTCAAGTTCGAATCCGTGTGGATTTTGCTATCTTTTTTTCTTTCTTTTTTCAATGTATCTTTTTTATTTTCTGTTCATTTTTTGTTCATGGAAACATGTTGAATTTTAAATAAATTTGAAATAAAATGTCTTACTAAAAAACTTCAATTTTATTTGCTACAGTCGCTCATACTAGCACATATTTAACTGATGAAGATTGTGATGTAGAGGCTTGTGACTTTTTACTATGGCTCTGGATGAAATCTGACTGACCGAAGAAATCATTTCGATGCCTACGAGTTTTCTTATCAGTTGTAACATAAACAATTAGTATAAACGTAACGCGAGAAGTTCGACGAAGCCGTTGGCAACGAGAAAGCTTGCTACAGTGTAATTAATACTTGCACGAGCGAAAGGTTTTATATTTTTGTGTTTTTTTTGGAGCAAATAAAATTGAAGTTTTTTAGTTTAAATTAGATTAAATTAAGTTTGAAAATAATTTTGTTCGAACAAAAATTAATTCCATTCTAAGATCTTCCCTTAAATTTAATTTTCACTTCTGTGTAAGAACTATATGCTAGAAAAACATCTTTAATATTGACTGATCGTTTTTCCCGCCCTTCCAAACACCTCTCCTTTTCTAAGAAAGCATTCCATAGATTCCGCTTGAACACCATAAATCCCTCTCTTTCGACGTCTCAAGTAAACGTGTGGAAACAAGGAAATTAACATCCTCAGAATCTTTCTCTTTCGAATATACATGGTGTTTCACGTCGAAACTGATAAACTTTGCCAACATATTTAAGAGATCGTTTACATCATTTGCATTCGTTCTCGAGATATGGAAAGTGAAGTGAATCACAAGTAACCTTTTATCTGAGACGTTTCTTCGTAGAACCTCTGTCTTTCAAAACATTTAGAAGAACAACTACAAAATTGTTTATTTTTCAATAATTTCGTAGTTATTTGCCTAAATATTTTTAAAAATAAAGATCCTACAAAGAAACGTTTCAAATAAAAATTGTTCGTATTCCCACGTGAAACAGGTTTCCAAAACGACCTTGTAAACTTCCAGACATTGAGGAACTGACAATACCATTTGGGACACCACTCAAAATTGTTGAACATATTCCACCTCTTTATTTTAATTCATTGTCTACGAAATACACATTTCGTTATGCCAACATAAATGGACTGATCTGTATATTTCGATATCAAAGTCAAACTATATTAAGTCACATTTTTCAAATACTTTATAGTAGTCAAAGATATGCAAAATTAAGAGCTCTTGGATTAAAAGTTCATTATTTAACACGGAACAATACATATGGATTTGACAATCATTTTTACCTATTATTTTAAAAACTACACAACTTAGAACGAAATAAATTTTTCCACTGAAAGAGTGAAAGATTTGATACAGAAAACATGCAAAATGTTATTTCTGAGAAGAAAAAATGGATTTAACACAGTTTGACCCTGGGCTCCAGATAAAATTCGCTACTTATACTTTGAACACTCACCGTATTTCAGCCCCCGCCATTTTGAAGCCAATTCTTGATACTTATACGTCGGAATGATCGTTCTAGGTGGCGATCTAGCCGGCGAAGGACACGGCTTGTAAACAACCATGCAGTGTACGCACTTCCGGTTCGAGGTTGTAGGAGCTGGTACCGGATACGCTGGTTGAATGTGCACGTAGGCCATGGGGGTGACTGACTGTGGCGAATAGTAATTCGTGTACCTCTTTCGACGAACTCCAAGCGGATTACGACGATGGAAATCAGTCTGATCCACAGATTTTATTTCCCTCACAAATTGTTCAACATTCGAAAACTTATCGATCGAATCTAAATCCTCAGGCTTCGCTTCGTTCCCCAAATCTCGTTTGATAATCGAAAGATTCCACGACTCTTCGTTTCGAAATACTGATCTTACCAGAGATTTTTCAATATTCCCAGGTTTCAATTTTTCAACCTTTCCGAACTTCTGCATCGTCGAAAGCTCGGTAGTTGTTTCATCTTCCAAACTTGCACTCGAAAATTTATCATGCAAATTCAGTCCTTTAAGCATCTCGTTGTTCTTCGACTTTCGAATAGAAAGCTCCACTTTTCTCGATTCCTTGGCTAGCTTTTCGTGTCCTAATTTATCCACATTATTCTCAAAGTCCACCCATTTTTCCCCTCCCAACTTCAACGTCCCTCTACCATTTCGAACTTTTAAAACCTCGTTTCCCCCGTCGCGCACGTCAAACTCGTAAAAATTCCCTTGATCCTCGATGCCCCTGTCGTTCACCACACCCTTCAACGTATCAGTCACCGGAGAAGCCTTCGTTATCCGCTGGTCAAACAACTCGTCGCTTCCAGGAAGCCGAGAAGAAGCAGAACGAACCCGAGCAACGCTCGCATTGAACCGATCCGTTATTCCGTGTCGGTCCAAGGTCCCAGGGTAGCCACGAGCCGTGTCGATCTCACGAAAATCCACGGAAGGATCGTTGGCCCCGGGCGATCGATCACGAGATCTCGTTTCGCGTGTCCCCCCCTCAAGGATGTTCCCGGGATCCCGTTCCGGCGGCCGACCTTTACGGCTTCTGAACGGCTCGGACATCTTTGCGGAAGATCGAGCCAGGATCGGGACGTGATCCGGGCGAAAAAAAGGCGCACGGTCCCTCCTCTGCATTCCGGCGAGACGCCGCTTGGCTGCGGGGGGATCGACCGATCCAGAGATCGATCCCTCGCCCCGTTCGTATCCTTCTACTTCTTTCCTGTCTGCGTGCACGAAACCGGACTGCTTGTTGGAATTATGGAAATCGTCGACCGGCTCGTTTGGGAATCCTACTTTCGCGTTCCTGAGGATCCTCCGTTCGATCGCGATCGATCGCTCGTTTCTGCCGCCGCGACGTTTCTCGTTATTTGCATTCGAAACAACTGTATCTCTCTGTTTCGATACCGATGACAAACTGCGCGACGAAGGACTCCACGGTTCGCTATCAGATTTACCGCGTTGGCGATTTATTGTATTGTTTGCGGTGGACGAATACTTGACCGACGATGCGGTCATGGTATCGTCCGTGCTCGCCGATCTGCCGGTCTCGTCATCGTTTTCACCGAGTTTCTCGAGCAAGGTTACCGGCAGGCCCGAGTCCGCGTAGCGACTTCGCCTCGAACTCTTCCCGACTTCATTCATCGATTGCCCATTCACGTCGCGCGACAAATTCTCCTGAACGTTGCTCCTTTCACCGGCCGGCAAGCCATTCAACGCGTCGCGGGTCTCTACGTCGTACCTCGAAAACCGTCTTTCATCTCGCACGGCTGGCGCCTCGGCCTCCTCGGCCTTAAACACCGCATAATTCCCCTCATCATCGTTCGCTCGTCGTTTTGGCTCCGCCAACGACGCGAGATCGTTCTTCCTTCTAATTGGACTCCCGGCTGTTTCATGCTCGTTTTCCGTGGGATCGATCTCCTCGAGGTTGGACAACGGAAGTACATTTTCAGTCGAATAACTCTCGTTTTTCATGGTAATCGGCTCTTTCGCCGATTTACGATCGTTCTCTACCGAGTTCATCTCTTCGAGCGCATTCTCCTTCGAATAGCTTCCGTTTTTCTTTGTAATCGGATCCTCGATCGATTCACGGCTATTTTCTATAAAGTTTACGTTTTCACGGTTTAATGGCGGAAGCGAATCTCTCTCCGGATAACCGATCGACGATCTATAATCGCTGTCTCTGCGATCGTTTTCCTCGGAATTTAATGACGGAAACGATTTTCTCGAATCACCGCCACTGTTATCCTTTACGTTATCAGATATTCTGAGATCCCACGACGAGGACGCGATTTTCGTTAAATCGTTCGTTGTTCCATGATTATCCTCATCTTCTATAAGATTTATAGAATTTTCCATCGAATGGTACACCGGCCTATAATCGCCAACTATGAGTTCGTCGAGGCTCCACGAAGGAAGCGACCGATCTACCGAATAACTCGTCGGCCCATCATTATTTTCATCCCTGACATAGTCATCTCTCGGTAACAGAAACGACTTTTCCATCTCGTGATTCGACGACGGAAGCGACTTGGCTCCTGTGTAACTCTTCGATTCGTCATCACTCTTGTAAGCATTCCGCAGTGGAAACGAATTTGTCGCCGAATAACTTGCCGATTCTTGATCTCTTTTATCGGAGTACCTCGAGGGAAGCGAACTCTCGATTAGATTGCTTCTCGAATGTTGCTCGTTCTCAAGATTCCACGACGAAGGAGAATTTTCCGTCGCGTAGCTAATCGATTCTGGATCACTTCCCTTAAAGTACCTGGTTGGAAGCTTGTTTTCAATTTCAAAACCGTTTAAGCCTTTCCGTTCCTTAATCAAATCTATCGAATTTTGATCGTTTCCTTTAAAATTCTCTGCAGGAACTGATTTTTCAGCCGCATAATCGATCGAACCTTCCTCTCTCTCGATGTCCTCCAACGGAATTGAATTCGTTCCGGAATAAATGGTCGATTCTCGATCGTTCGTATCGAAATCCTCCGAAAGTAGCGACGTTTCAACCGAATCGCTCCTCGAACGTTCTTCCTTTCGAAGATTCCACCGCGAAACTTGGCTCCCCCCCGAATGCCTCCTCGACTGTCGATCGTTTCCCTTAAGGTACCCTGCCGGAAGCTCGCTTCCAGCCACATAACTCTTCGAACCTCCTCCCCCCTCGAGATTCCACGGCGGAAGCGAGCTTTCCGCCGAATAACTGGCCCCGTGTACCCCGCCGGGTTCGACATTCCGATGGACGTCGCTCGATCCTCGATCGCTCGCTGAATAATCCCCCCTGGAAGCTTGTCGATCCTGCCGTTCCCCATCCCCCGACTCGTCCCGCGGCTGCTCCTCTTTTTTCCCATGCCGACTGCCATGGGAGCCGACAGCCACGCTGAAATAGTTCCTGTCTGAATCGATCGGCGTGGACGCAGACAACGCGTCGCCGGCCGAGTCGATCCGCCATGCCAGCAGAAACAGGGCCCCTACTCCGAGGGCCAGGACGCCCCGGGTCCACGCTGATCTTCCGGGGTACATTTCTACCCCATGCTCGCAGGAAGCACCGGCACGTTCATCCGCGCATCTACCATCGCGTTGCCATCGTCAGAGGGTCCTGTGTCTTTGGAAGGATTCACGTTGATCGATGGAACGGAGAACTGATCCACGGAACGTGGAGCGCCGATGGATCTTGTTCTTTTGAAAGACGGTGTATATGGTACACTTGTCGCGTGAATACGGCGGTTGCGTTTCGAGGGAATCGAGGTTATTAAACAGCAGCGTTTTAGCTTTATCACTGATTCGGTCACTGATTCGCCTCGCGAAACTGCGATGAAACGTAACTCAAGATGTTTGGTACACGGATTCGCACTTTGGTTGAGATCTTGGAGAACGAAGCTATTCGAGAAGCAGGCTCGAATTCGTGTTCTCGTTTTGGGTTATGTTCACTGGCTGGATTTATTGCGAAAAGCACTTGGGACGTAGCCTGACGTGGTTTTCCGATACCAACGGATCTGCTTTCGAGTGGAATCACGAACACGATTCGGAGAATACGTTTAACACTTCAGATATTCGAAATCTACTGTCCATCAAAGAAGCCACTGTTCATCCGGTACGAAGATGATAACCACCGACACAACCTTCATCGCATCGATTCGTTTAAATGAAGAACGGGGCACCCCGTTCCCCAAGGTCCAACGTGAACGGTTAACGGAAACGTGACTCTTAAACCGGGTAATCTTCTTGCACCGAACTGCCCGAAATAGAAGGTAACGCGAATCCACGGAAACCTCGTTTCAGGCGTTTCTTATGACGCCTGTTGCCCGAACTGTCGCACGACTTTCAACAGCAACGAACGAAAGCACAACCCTGCTTCGACACGCGAAAATCCCTCCAGAGAGCAAGACCACCACGAAGCACACCGATCAAACATTCATAGGCGCCGTCGAACCAGCCATCGAGGTCCCCTTCGCCAGAGGATCCAGCGGGGAGAGCGCCGGTGACCGGAAGAGAAAAAGAGCTGCTCGATCGAAGAACCCGTCCTCAACCGATCGACGGACACGCCGATTCCTCTCCGCCCGAGGTGAACACGCTTCCAGTCGAGAGAGGGCGATCGAAATGTTCGCGAAACGCGGAGCCGAGCGGAAAAAGCGAGAGGGCACACACGTGGACCAGGACGCGGTTGGATATGTGTACCGGCTTCGACGACGGCCCGAGAGACACTGGCTTGCTACCATTACCATTAGCCGCGTTTGCCCTCTCCTCTTCTTCAACGCCCGTGGCTCGCTCGCGTCCTCCTCCTACTTCCCGCGGGAAACCCGAATATCTCCTCTCCATGCCGCGGCGACCGGTGCGCACGTGGGTGTACTGGCTCCGGTCTCTGGACCCCGCTGAGGATCCGGTGCTCCCGTTTTTCCGCCGTTCCCCCTGCCAAGGAGTTTCTGCTTTGGGTCCTCGTTCGGGTTACGTCACAACGGCGTGAACAATGCGACGGGCTGATCCTGGCGACGCAGTGGTTCGGTCGGTGGACAAGAATTTCAAGGTATGAAATTTATGAACGGCAGATTCGTTTGAGAGTAGCTTTGCAAGGTTGTGAGGAATTTTGTTAATACTAGGTTTACACTAGGAAACTTCATGAGCAAAATTTGCATAAACAATTATTATTATTCCTAGCAGCTTTTGCTAACTTTTATGGATCAAGCGATACAAATATATCCAAATTTATTTTCCTCTTAGTTCTGCAATTCCAAATTCTGCTTGATGTATACCTTATTCCTTAGTATATGTATATTCAAAATAGATATGCAAGAAATGACCGTAAATCTAGCGTTAAAGTATATTTCTTTGCAACGAAGAAATCGAGTTGGAAATTATATGAAAGAACACGTAACACAAGGGAAACACGTTACGGGACCCATCAATTTGACGAGTTTCGGACTTCATGAGCAAAATTTGTAAAAACAATTACTATTACTCCTAGTAATTTTTGTCAACTTTTATCGTTGGAGCAGTACAAATATATCCAAATCTATTTTCCTCTTAGTGCTGCAATTCCAAATTCTGTTTGATGTATACCTTATTCCTTGGTATATGTATATTCAAAATAGATATACAACAAATGTCCGTGAATCTAGTGTTAAAAATACCGATTCAGGTGTAAAAATAGAGGCTTCAATTTCGTTGGGAATTTCGAAGCATTTGTTTAAGGTACCTATATATGTGACTTTTGTTGTAATGATTAAAATGATGAGTACAATTTGAATTGAATTTAAATCAGATTGATTTCTTTTTTATTATTGAGATGCATTGTAATGGAGGATGTAGAGGAAAATAAAGTTTGATGTTTTAATCATTGTGAACTAGTATTTCATACAGTTAAATAAAGTGCAAAAAGACACTGAATATCTATATAAGTACTATTGAAAACTCTTAATGTAAATTTAGTTATAAAAAGAATGTTAGATAATATTTTGTATGGAAAACAAAGTGTCACAGGTGTATTTATTACATTGAAAGCAATATTTATGACATTCATCTTAAAAAGTTTCATACAAACTACTATAATGGCAATAACGGGGAGAACTAGACTTTACAGTAAGATATCTTACTTATCTTCATAAATACATGTCTATAAAACTTGTGATATGAGTGTATACACTATCCTCTATAAGTTACTAAACGCTCCTAGATTTCAAATAGAGTTTCTACAAACTCTTTCAGTAAAATCTTTAAAAAACAATACAGCTTAACGTTCCTTCTCGATTAATGAAAGCTAGCTTTATCCTTGAGTCATAACATTTCAACATTAACATTCACCTTATGTTTATAATTCAATTCCTATTCGTAATTTTATTATAATACAATTAATTGTTATTATTTAACCTTTTCGATGTTTTAGACGTATCAATGACTTATAAAAGTGTACATATTTTTAATTTTAACGACTTGCTGTATAAAAACTTTGACAATTTGGATCCTACAATTCTTATGTAACTATACCTATTTTTTTTTTTTTAATGATCCAGAAACATGTAGTTTCAGCTTGTAAAGCACGTAGTGCCGACTATGTTTCCCATTTAAAATGTACAATGTTGATAGTGGTAGAAGTAGGTCGAAGTCAGTTCTGCAGTGCCTCTTTATCGATTGTTTAGCAGTTAGATAAGCAGATGATGTGTTTTGTGCCAGTGCAAAGATAATACCGGCAGGGACATGAAACATTGCAAACGGAGAACTTGTACGCTATTTTTTCGTTTTAACTACATTTGTCCTTCCAGTAAAGCATTCTGAAAATAGAGATGTTCTTAATACCCAACTCAACGTATTCTTTTGCGTACGAAGCACAAGTAAGCGTGCAAAAATTTAGACACAACGTGCAAAACCTGTTCGTGACAAAAAATCTTTGGTATAAATCTTTTAAGAATGGAGAGAATACGATTTCCTATTGTTTTAAATAGAACAGTTATTACGTTTACATAGTTATTAAAAAAGTATTGTTGGAAATATACATTGTATATTACTATGTTCGTTATATATATAAATGTGCACGTCTCCTCACCAGAGCTCATGGCGAGTGGCAGGGGATCGCGCCAGGTCATCCTCTTTTGTTTAACCGATTAACCCTTTGACTGCTAAAGGCGTATATATACGCCCTCACAAATCCATCAATATATACGAAAGGCGTAAATATACGCCCTCTGTATTTTGTTACTATACACCTTTGTTACTGTTTTACCGATTAATTCAACATGGAATTTATTGTCCTATGCAACCTAGCAATTAAATATGCTATTATTATTTGCCATTATTATTTTTTAAACCCTAAGAATGGTATCAAATTTCCGGGTACTGTTTTGGTCACTAGTCAGTGGACAAGTCACAGCGACTGACAAGCGAAAAACTCGCTGTCCATATTGATGGATTCGTCCAAGAGCGGTCCGCAGTCAAAGGGTTAACACGTTCCCTGCCGTGTGGGGCGTATACGCCCCATGCTAAAATTTCCTCCCACACCGGAAAAAAGTCTTTAAAAAAAGGTATATTTTTAACATTTTGTCAAATAAACTAAAAATGATTGCTTTTCTGGTTTTAATTTATAAAGAGATATGCCTTTCTTTTAAATTTATGGTTTTAAATTACTGAAATATTGCGTATTATACCACAAAAAAACATGCTTGTGTTAACCATAAAAAAAATGTGTGGCGTATACGCCCCACGCTGGCCTGAACGGAAAGTCTTAAAAAAAAATGTCCGGCAGGGAATGTGTTAACCCTTTGCGCTCGAGAGACCACTGTTAATCATTTAACAATATTAATTTCAAAGATTTTTAAGTGCAAAATATTTACTAACATTCACTTAAATTAAACTTCATTTAGTTTATCTAAGTCGTATACTAAAATTTACACATATGATTATTTAACCTCCGGGTCTGACTAATAAACAATCTAATTAAAGTCTGAAAATTTTTGAAACTATCATTTGGCGACTAACAGGCGCCTCTCGAACGCAAAGGGTTAATAATTCGTCGTAGTTCTCGATATGGCAACCGACGGTGTCCACGAACAAGGAGTTGTTCTATATAATAATACATAATATATAATATACTGTTATTAATAAATATATTAGTCTACTCTAAAATCCCTCTTCTTCTTTTTTCACAAATATTTTACGCCTTTTTTTACCACTTTTCCTACAAACATTGGTAGTTTTTCAATCGTTCATTTAGGTGATCAAGAATTTTCTTAATTCTCTAATCTGGCTACAGCAACACCGTGTTACAAAGCCGTCGACTGTATCGTTTGACAGAGAGAACACAATTTTTAATAATCCTTCCATTGGAGATATTAATTTAAGTTATTCAATTGAATTGATGCTAAACATCACGAAGTTTCCACGTGTTTAACAAACATTAATTCGCAGCGATACTAGAATCGGCCAGCTCGACTCTGTAACGCGACCGCTTGTCGCATAAATATTAATCGTTTTTTTTTTGTTCGCCCGGTACACGTGTACCATCCGTTGCATATTTATAAACTGCCTTAATGCTCCGTGCATTACGAATGCGACTCGCGAGATCTCGTTTCGTAAGGTTCGTTTCGTCCTTCTTTTCGTTCCTGTTCGATTCCGCGACGGAACCGAATCGAGTGGTCGCGAGATATCGACCATTAAACTTGGGATACCTAACAAGTCTTGGGATACTTATTAAAATTTCAGTCCGAGCGACAATGCGCAAAGTGTACAAAATATATTAGGAGAACCGGAAAATAATGTCGTTTTCTTGCATTAAATTGAAACACAAATTTTTAACGAGATTTAATTTTAAATTAACACGTTCCCTGCCTAAAATTTTCTCCCACGCCGGAAGAAAGCCTTTAAAAAAAGGTATATTTTTAACAATATTTTGTCAAATAAACTAAAAATGATTGCTTTTCTGGTTTAAATTTATGAACAGATATGCCTTTCTTTTAAATTTATGGTTTAAAATTACTGAAATATTGTATATTATACCACAAAAAGCATGTTTGTGTTAACCATAAAAAGAACGTGGGGCGTATACACACCACGCTGGCCTGAACGGAAAGTCTTAAAAAAAATGTCCGGCAGGGAACGTGTTAATGATGTAATTGCCTTCATTATCAACAACCTTTTGCCACCTAACGTGCAAATTTTCAATGCCGGATTGATAAAGATCGATTGGTTTCTGAGCAAATATTCAGAGATGGAAAGACAGAAACGACATTACTTTCTGGTCCCCCTAATACATCAAGGATCTAATTTATTTTTTACTAGTTATATTTTATTCAGCTTAAACTGATAAACAATGAAACCGAGCAAAGTGGAGTGACATAAAAGAAGTACTGTAGTATATACGTGTGTCGGTTTTGAACACAAAAAGAAACGATGATAGATATAAAAATATTAGTGGATGATAAATGTCAAATATAAATATCAGTTGTTATTTTATATTAAGGAATGAATAAACTAGCAATAGTATCGGTAATGTAGAAATACAATCCTTATTGAATATTCAAATCTAGAAGTCTCAAATCGCATCAACTGACATTTTTAACAAGATTTGTAATAAATTGCTGCAAATACATAAAGTTGTTGCACAAATTCATTTAAAAGTTTTAGGAACTTTGTTAAGCTTGTTTCAAAATATAACAAGTTAAGCAAAATGATATTTTATGCAACCGGTAAAATATATAATGTCAATATCAACATTAATCTTTCTCGCAATAAAACGTAGTCCAAATTCGTGATTTCTATAATCTGTTTTCAGCGGGAATACTTATTTGTAAGTAGGAAATAAAGGCAGGTTGCGAAAGCATAGAAGATTATTTTCCTTTAAAAGACAGTTTAACGATTCCAATAATTCTTCCGATTAAAAAAGAAGAAAGCTTTCAAAATAGTTGTCTCGTGATCTTCGAGCGGGGGTGTGCATCCTCGTTCTGCGGAGGAACTCCCGTTAATTGCACGCTTGCGAGCGTCCCGCTCGGATTTCACTTCCGGCATCTAGACAGCCGAGAATTTCAGCCGAGGAACCGGCTGGAATGCGACGCTGGCCGCAACAGATTCCGCCGCTTAGCGTAGATCGGAAAAATACACGTGCCTCACGGTCGTCACGCTACTGCCACGATAAACCTTTATCAGGGCTTAATTGCGCGTCATACTCGCCAGGTCCACGCCGCTGCTCGCGATCGATTCCGCCAATTATATTCGTTGGCATGGCAGTACGCGAACGCTTTATACCCTGTCCAACGAGATCAGACAGTGGAAATAGTGTAGAAAAAAAGACTCTTAAACCCTTACACTATTTTGATGAGTCTGACTCGTGATGAAAATTTTAGGCTAAACACGGATGTCACGAGTCAGGCTCGTTGTTCAGTTCCAGACCAAACACGAATATTACGAGCTTGACTCGTACTCGACATTTCAGACCAAACACGAATATCACGAGTCTGACTCGTGGTCTTAATTTCGGGCAAAGTTGATATTTAATTGTTTATTCATATTGTGCCTCTCAGTTTTAGGTTTGATATTAGTGAGATAATCAGCAAACTTGTTTCAGTTCAAATACTACTATCGCGGATTTGCTTTTACATATTTTTATTTCGTTATTAATTAATTGTATTATTATTACTTATTCAGAATTTGTTTTAATCTTATGTGATAATTAAAGTATCTTTTAAACGTTTTTGATTCAAATCCATTTCAATTTCACAAGAGTTCCATCGTGTGGATAAGATGGGTCTCAAGTTTCGGCACGCGCGCTCCATCGCTCGTCCTTCACCGCGAAAATTGAGGCAGCCGCGTTTGGTCTGATTTTTTCCGAGGTGCCGCGTAGTGCAAGGGGTTAAGATTATTTATTATTATTAATATGGTAATGCATAGGTTTAAGAATTTTAAGAAAGTACGTTTGGTGTGTGAAGGGGTGTCAATGTGCGTGCGCCTGCGTGTGTGTAAAGGGATCGATAGAGTGGGTCCAAGTGTTTTGTTTTTTGGAGGCCCACTCGATCGAAAAATGAATGGGTCAGAAGCTGAGTAGTCAGCGTAGAATCTGTGATGCCAGACTGAGGACGGAAGTTCTCGAGAACACCCCCTTCCACTACGCACACTACCGCAGTAAACCTGTGTACGTGAACTCAGCGTTTCGAACGACTTCGGGATATCGAGAGAAAAAACAAATGAAAGTCTTTCTTTCTCGCTCTTGAAATGTTGAAATCCAGCCTATGTGGAAAGCAAGCTTACGACACGGGGTCGCACGAGATTTTGACTGTCTATTCTCATTTTTCGACATATGTTCTATACTTAATTATTATCACAAACGTACTATTTTTTCATTACAAGAGCATCCTTGTATTAAATAAAAATAATGAGTCAAGATTTCTCGCGGCCCATGTCGCAGGCCTGCGTTACGAGTGAGCATCACTGAACAGTCTGACGTTACCTACCGTGTTGCCCATTTGCCTGCTCTCAGGTGTAAAATAGCCCGTTTCTTCAGTTGCTTATAACTAATAAACAAAGCGTCAAACGCAATATTGTTACTCTTAACACTATGCCGTCCGCGTGTCTAATCTAGATTTTCTTGTGAGACACCGGTGGATCTGAGTTAAATAATATCGCTTACTGCCGGCGGTATTTCGAGGTTCTTCTATACTAATTTTATCCTCTGTATAATTGTGTCCTCTTTTTCGTCTGCCATTGTCTAAGGGCACGGGTTTTTATAAAAACACAAATTTGCTACGTTCGTAATTGCCTGATGTTTTGCGCATGGCACCACAGTGGAACCACCGGTAGTTACCCGATAGTTTTCTGATGGCACCACAGTAGAACCATCAGCACTTAACCGATAGTTTTCTGATGGCACCAAAGTGGAGCCACCGGACGGCATAGTGTTAATTTTCGTCTTAGAATATTGTATAGAATTACCCCTTCAATTTTCTCCCAACTTCGTTAAAACACCCTGTATTTTGGGCCACGTAAGATTGTTCCTGTATTGCTCACGCGTCGATCACAATTTTCTTATCCACTATTTCGTCTCGTTGGACGAACCATAGATGTATTTCCGTCGGTAAACACTGACGTTTCCCAGAAATGATCTATTCGTATATAGAGGCGCGTTCGAAACGAAGAGGAAGCAGGCATAAATCACAAACCCGTGTATCACCTGCATACTCCTCGTTGCCCAGCCTTCTGTCGTTAACATTGAATCAATTTTATGAATGAATACATTCGTAATTGTACCGCAGGTAAGTTACGATTGACATTAGTATAGTTAGGCGGTGCTCGTGACACCATACTCGTCGCGAAAGAAATGTACGTACACCGTAACGGTGTTCGCGTTTTTGTTGTTGTTGTCGTGGTGACAATAAATTACACCTGGCCGAGCAATGATTAACGGTATGATAATAGGATATAAAATGTGTCACGATATGAAGAATGGTTTAATTCACTGTAACTCACGGCCTGTTCCCTATCGTATTCAAATCGTTCGGTTTCTTTTGCTCGGATCACCGACAATGGATTTACCTTCTTTGAATTCGCGTTCGAACAGCCGACGGTTATTACGTGAAGTACCTTTGCGCAAGAAACGTCCGAGTATTTATCAACGTTCAATTTTTATTAGGATTAACAGCATGTTTCCGTTCTGCGCAAATATCATGGAATATTGAAAATTACGTATAATTTCGTGGTTTCTAAGCTTTGATTACGATTATTAACACTACTCCTACCGACACTTCACGTATGTATACCTATTCTTACCGCAACATCCCCACGTAAGACAGACTACAAATTTTTCTCAGAAAGTAAACAATGAAAAGAGGAGTGAATATTGAAAAATGTATTACACGTATTTTTGAGAAAAAGTTCAAAGTTTAAAGGCGATTCAATTACGTTGTATCTATGAAATTCTAATCGAAATTTTAAAAACGATCATTTGACCGGTTGTGGTAGGAATAGTGTTAATTGTCGTTCAAAATCTATTCCATACGGATACTGCATCGATAATTATCAATGCACATGCGTATTCTATCAGAAGATAAAATATCAAACTTAGTTTCGACCGGAATTAGTTCTGGATAATATATCATGGGCAAACTCGTGGGTCGTTTGACAGATTCTGATGTGTTCGAGAAAAAGTCTAAAGTTTAAAGGCGATTCAATTACATTATATACATGAAATTTTTATCGAAATTTTAAAAACGGTCATTTGACCGGTTGAGGTAGGAATAATGTTAACCCTTTCGCTACGAACGGTGACTATAGTCACCCCGTGAAGTTTCGCGAACAGAGTATTATTGAATTATGCGATCATTTTTTAACCCTTTCATTTCTACGGCCGATTACAGTTATGTTCTGCGGTATTAAACGTACTACGGGGAATTGCAATTTTTCCGTAAGTGCACATTTTTGTCGTGGCGGCTTGTTCAGCGGAAGTTGCGCGCCAAAGAATCCTCCCGTAGCGAAAGGGTTAAAATGGGGATTTTCAATACTGTCGTTGACGGTAAACGTCTTTATCGAGTGTCTTTAATTTTAACAAATTATTCTTCTATGATAACCAACTTTTTTTTACCGATTTTCATGTTATACGAGGACAATGGGTTACAATGAACGTTGATTGGAAATAGATCGATCGAACGAAAAATGTACACCTTCGAAACGTTCGCCAGAGAATTCTGAGACAACGGATTTGAGATTTCCGCAATTCGAATGTTTTATGTTGTTGAATAAGTGATTCATTGCGAAAGCTCTATGAACTTATGAGAGGTGCATACATCACGTGCCAGTCGAAAGAAAGCGGGAAGAGAGGAGATGTGGCCTTGATTGGATAATTAATGAACCAAGCGGAGTCCGTTGCTTGAGGGAGCGCGTTTATTAGTTCGTTACGAGTGTATCGCTGACAGGCGTAATAGCCAGTTTACCTGCAAGAACTGTTGAATATCCTACCTTGATGTATTAACTCTGTCGCTTTGAAAGTTACTCAAAGAATGCGTACAAGTTGATGATGTTGAAACACATAGAAAAATATTATGTTTCCTAATACATTGGAATCCAATTATTATGATCATTCTAGGATTTGTATTGTAATTTTTGATAACTGATAATGTTACACAAAAAATAATAAAACTTCCATTTTTGAATTCAAGTCATTGCAAACGATTATGACATTTGTACGCAGTTTAACAAATACTATGTTTGTTATTTAGATTTGCCAACTGTGTAGTCTAATTCGTGCTATATGCAATTAAAGTTGCGCCTTCCAATAAAGCATAAATCCATCGAGCAACTTAATAAAGAAATGTAGTTCTTTTTGTTGATTGATGGTGTTGATCAACTAAGCCATTCGACCAAATGTCCTCCAATGTAAACGTGGCTTCAAGATTACATTCTGAACGTGCTTTGCGATCAACCTGTTAATACTAGAACTACCAAAGCCTTCGAAATGACGGTTGATGATTATTCAAAGCAACCTTATGAATTCACTTTACCAGGCTTCCCTTATTATGATTTTCTGTAGAAAGTATAAATAAAGATTTGTTTTCTGTGTATTCTGCATTTTTTAAATTTCATTTCTTCTATGCAAATAAGTACACTTTAACCCTTTGCACTCGACAGGTAACTGTTATTCGTTTAATGATACTAACTTCAAAAATTTTCAAATTCGAAATATTTACTAAAATTCGCCTATATTATACGTCATTTAGTTTACTTAAGTCGTATACTGAAATTTACATTTATGAGATTATTCTTTTTATGTAATTTTCAATTTGTTTTCTTCCGTACAAATAAGTACACTATAATTGTCGGCAGTTCTAGTGCTAAAGGTGCATTAACACTAGAGCTACCAGAGCAGTCAAAATGACCAATTGATGATTATTCATAGCAACCTTATAAATTCACTTTACCAAGCTTCCAAAATTCAGTATAATATTTTGCAGAAGGTATAAATAAAGATTTGTTTTCTGTGCATTCGATATTTTTTCATGTAATTTTCAATTCGTTTTCTCCCATGCAAATAAGTACACTATAATTATCAGCAGTCAAAATGACCAATTGATGATTATTCATAGCAACCTTATAAATTCACTTTACCAAGCTTCCAAAATTCACTATAATTTTGCAGAAGGTATAAATAAAGATTTGTTTTCTGTGTATTCGATATTTTTTCATGTAATTTTCAATTTGATTTCTTCCGTACAAATAAGTACACTATAATTGTCGGTAGTTCTAGTGCTAAAGGTGCATTAACACTAGAACTACCAGAGCAGTCAAAATGACCAATTGATGATTATTCATAGCAACCTTATAAATTCACTTTACCAAGCTTCCAAAATTCAGTATAATATTTTGCAGAAGGTATAAATAAAGATTTGTTTTCTGTGCATTCGATATTTTTTCATGTAATTTTCAATTTGTTTTCTTCCATGCAAATAAGTACACTATAATTGTCGGTAGTTCTGTTGTTAAGCGCGAACTTCCTCTCTGTTTCATCAATATCATGCATTGAATATCGTATCAATAGCACAATCTAAAGAACCGTATACTCGGCGAGAGTCGCAAGAAAAATGAAGTTAAAAGATCAACGAGTAACATTCTCTCCAGCATCAATGGAGCTCAATGAATCACCGACCCATTAGGCTCGAGCTCTCGCCATCGTGGATAGGTGTGTACGGCACAATGTAAACGCCGACTTTTCACCTTCTTTTTGCTTTTTATTCACGATTATAACAAGTGTTTGCTCACGCAACGCTGCGAGGGCTTTCACCTGAAGAACACGTAGGTAGATGAGAGATGGGGCGCTCGATATGAACGGTGGGTGCCTCGTCTAGGTGACGATTCATGAAGCTCCGGATATAAATTGTTGGTATAGAAGTAACACGTGGGCACCGTAAACGTCACTCTAATTGTGTATCATAAATCGTTGCGCGGTAAAGCGGCAATTGTGCGAATTAATAAAAAGACAAACATACGTTGGTAATGAAATTTTGTCAAACGGGCAACCCTGTAGCGATTGTCGCCAGTTTTTATGAAATTTTAGCGCAAACTGATTCCTTATGTATAATTTGTTTCGTTTTGTTTTTCTCAGGAAATTTGCGTTTTAAGGATGAAGTAAAATTGTGTAAATTTAAGTGTTACAGCACATGTATTCGAACTATGCAGCATATTATTTAAACTTTGAAGAATAGTTAAGAAGATTCAGCATTAATTATTCTGATAATTATATTGCAGATTCTTATGCATATTCATGTTTTTATAAATATAATTAAAGAAATGAGACCTCAGCAGAAATTTGTTTTATCTTCTAATTATATTATTATTGCATATTTTGCATCACTTTCTGAATTTGAAACTTTTATAATTGCATAAAATCTACAATATAACAATAACGTTTAGGTACAAATTATAATGTCTAACTTAAGCGAATGATATTAAATTTTCATAGAATTGTTGCGGTTACAAAAATTGAAACACATTTTTCACAACTGACACGAGTATGCTTTAATAATTAACACGGTAGGTAATTGTAAACGTTTGAAAATCTTTGCACTTAAAATTAAATTCAGGAAGGAAGACGCTCTAATGAGATTTGAGAGTTTCGTTTGAATTTTACTTAGGTATGTCGAAACATGGCGTTAGTTACGGTCGTGTTAACCGACCTGCGAAGAAAACTGTGTTTGCCGTGAGCAAACTGGAGACGTAGAAAATAAAAAGTCTGGGTCCATGAAAATAAGTCTGATAAAGTTCTAAAACCACAAATGCCATAACACGCGCTAGGTATCAATGTATTAACAAAATTTTATTACCTTTTACATTTCGTATTGTATCCTCATTTATCGTATCTTATGTAAGATAATCGAATTAGAAACTTATAATTAGTGAAATAATTAGTGATTGTCATCCGTGTGAGAAAACCATTTGAAGAAAAAAAGCAGACAAAATAACAAAAATATATAGATTGTATAAACAAAGTAATTAAATAAAAATCGGTGTACAGATAGTGTACAATTATATAAAACGCATTGAGAAAAATTATTACGATCTGTAGAAAAGGTCGAATTTTTAAAGTCGGATACAGAGTCGTCAAAGAAAGAAGAGTGACAAAAGTTGATTAGCTGAACTACGTAGACAAAGTGAAGTTTATAGGAAACATGGGGACACGAAATAGGTTAGATTATGATTTTACATCACAAATAAGAAATCAACTGTAATGCGTGGCTCAACGGTTATTAAGCCAAGACATAATAATATTGGAAAATAACCATGAACAAAGATATGAATAGAGATTTTAGAATCTACATTTCGCATTTTCATCATTAATCATATTTAAAAAAAAATCAGAATTCTGCTCAGTAATATGCTTATAATCTCACGAACCACGGAATCAACCTCGATTTTCAAAGTACTCCAAAACGAGTCCTATTTATTTGATAAATAACCGAGATATGAATAGAGCTTTTAGAATTTACATTTCGCATCCTCATCATTAACCATATTTAAAAAAAAAAAAAGAATTCTGCTTATTAATACGCTTATAGTCCCTATAACCTCGATTTTCAAAGCACTTTAAAATGAGTCCTATTTATTTCACAAATAACAGAGATATGAATAGAGCTTCTAGAATCTACATTTGGCATCCTCATTATCAACCATATTTAAAAAAAGGAAAAAAAAATCAGAATTCTGCTTATTAATACGCTTATAGTCCCTATAACCTCGATTTTCAAAGCACTTTAAAATGAGCCTTATTTATTCAACAAATAACAGAGATATGAATAGAGCTTCTAGAATCTACATTTGGCATCCTCATTATCAACCATATTTAAAAAAAGGAAAAAAAAATCAGAATTCTGCTTATTAATACGCTTATAGTCCCTATAACCTCGATTTTCAAAGCACTTTAAAATGAGCCTTATTTATTCAACAAACACAAGCAATTTCGACTTGCAGCCAGTGATGCTTCGAATCTGAAGATCAGCGAAAAATCGTAAGCAATATGACTGCGAAAGATCGTAGCCATCGTGATTGGACGGTTCTCCGTCACGAATCATTAGACATACGCGAGTCCTGACGACAGACGAACGAGCTGGGCGTGGTAGGTGTAACTTTCTCTATCGTTTCACGAAATCGTCGTCGGAGAACGAAGTATACTCGCGGTATAGCTACGTAAATCGCGGGCGCGTGGACTATAATGAGGGCTCTGAAGAAGATTCACGGTCGAATTCATTGCCTTCGACCTCTCTAAAGGAGCCCTTCGAGCCGTAACGGTCTTCTTCTCCTACTGGTCTCTGCCAGCTTGTGGCTGTGACTCGAGCGTGTAGGTAACCGCCACGCACACAAACGCACGCACTACTGTTTGTACGTGTCGAGGCATTGCAATCGTTTCGATACACTCAACCCCTGTATAGCGTGTGGTACTTTTGCAACACGATTTCGCTCTAACGCTGTTACACAATTGTGGATTCCTCTTATGCCGCGTCCACATTGAAAAGAACGATTCGCGAGCAGTACATGAACTGCTCGCATGCAGTTCGCAAGCTGTTCGCCAACAGAAACCGCAGCATGCCCAGACTGGTGCTCGCGAAATGCTCACGAACAGTTATAAGCTTGTTCGCTTTGAATTCATGGACGGTTCGCTATTAACTTTTGCCAGATACGGATGTCAATGTACAGACTTTAACCCGTTGCCGCAAATGACGTCTATAGCCGTCCGATCTCTGATGATATGTTGGCAAATGACGGCTATAGCCGTCGTGCACATTTTAATCAATAAAAAAAAGAACAGCGTTAGTACGAAGTGTACTTAACACATACACTTGTTAATTATCGAGTAAAAAAAAAGAGAAAAAAAGTTATAGCGTGTCAGACAGCATATTAATTGTTTTTTTTTTTTGTGCGGTTATTATTATACTACTTTATAAGCAAAATAACTTACAAATGATAATTTTGTTTCAAACTGATTTTCTTGTGTTAAGATTACACCTATTTACTCTCTTTTATTCATAGGAATCATTTTGAATTAGTAAAGCAACTGCTGTATAGTCGTTACGACGGTCATAGCCGTAATTTGCTCTGGGAAGAGAAAAAATGACATGATGAGCAAATGACGGTTATAGCCGTCGAGAGTTTGTTTTGGAAAAACTGTAGCCAAATGTGATAATTTTCAGTTCCAAATATACAACTTACACTTGATTCCATCTGGCAGTCATAAACAATTGAAAAGCGTGCGGCAACGGGTTAAAAATGTCTGAACAAGATCTATTACTCACAGCAACTGCATATTATATGATAAAAACAAATATTGTTAGAAAAACAGGGGAGCGTCGATGTTGGCAAAGACAAGTAATCGAAGAACTCTCGGTGTTTGCCTGTGAGAAGCATTAACGAGGAAAAGAAGTTGAAATTCATTTATTTTGAGAAATAAATGTGGTATGACCAGAATAAATTTGCATCTCAAAAACGTGCATCTATCTCCTGTAACAGCGATCGAACGAATGATTAAAGAGAATTTCACGAATTTCACGAATTTATCACATGAACGAAACCCTTCGATACAAATCAAAGGCGACCAGTGCAACAAATGTGTAAGGACAATTTCACTTTCACATAAAGCCGTTCAGGATTCAGGTTCTCTTTTCGTCGGGATCAGAGGTTAGCCTCGGCGTTAATTAGCTCTTGAGTGAAAGCCGACGCGTTAACTTCAAATTACACGCGTTCGTACAGACCACGCGATTCTCTTTGACTCGAACCAGGCAATTTCGCATTTAAAATTCAGAAAAATTTCGCCAGCCCGCACCACCGATTCGCGATGAAACATTGGGGCTTCATCTTCGGAACACCAACATAAAAAGTTTATCGACGAATACAAAATTTTTTAAAGATTTTCATTTCGGTGTTAAGTTTGACGATTAAAGAAAAGCGGAAGAATTTAATTATTCACAGAGAATTTGACTTTTATCCGAGTTAAAGAAATGGATGATCATAAAATTATGGAAAATCGCAAAAATGTTTAGAATTGAAAATGTGAAAATTCTGAATTGGAAGATTAACCAAAGGGTGACTGTTAGTCACCAAATGAGAGCTTCGCAAATTTTCAGACTTTATTTAGTTTATTTATTATTAGTTGTAGAGGTTAAATAATCATATATGTAAATTTTAGTATATCACTTAACTAAATTAAATGACGTTTAATACAGGCGAATCTTAGTAAATATTTCGAATTTGAAGATTTTTGAAGTTAGTATCATTAGACGACTAATGATCACCTCTCGAATGCAAAGCGTTAAGAGATCACAAAAAAAGTATAAACAAAGCTTTTACCGGATACGATCTTTTTATATGATTAAGCTTAGATTAACATTGCACTATTATTAATTTACGATCCCTCAGAATTGTTCTTTTATAACATTTTTTGTTAAAACCAATAAAACAACAAAATATTTCGTTTTGAAATGAAATCTCATTTCTAGCAAAATTGAACTGAAACTTTGTAATCGCGTTTATTTAAGCAAATCAGTGGATGCTCTCTAAACTTATTTCATGATTCAAATACTATGCCAAATATTTCGCACGCGCTCCATCTTCTTCGATATGATTGTCGTGGCATCGACGAGAGACCTGCCTGGATCGATCTCAGCTACCTAATAAATATCAGCTCTCTTCTCAACAAACACCATGAATCCCATGGCCACGCCTCTCGGTCTATCCCATTTTACCGTCGCCGTCAATGAGCATAAATCGGTGGAATTTTTCCGAAATGCGAACCTGTTCCCTAGCAATACGTAACCGTTCGCCAATGCGTACAGTCCCAGCAAAAAGTTTGGGAGCAAAACGATTTATAATAATCTATGTTACAGAAATTTCATGGGTCAAAAATTGATGAAGGTACAGGAAACGGTTATCGGAATCGGTGTATCAAACTGGTAATAAAACAGTGAATCTTGAATCGCAGATTTTTATGCAAAACTCGAATTCTTTTAAACGATTAAAGAAATGAAATTTAAATACCTGATTCACCCTTTAAACATTGCACGTTCGGTAAACTTGATATATTGAGTTATTCGGAAAGTAATTTCGTTTTTTCCTAACACAGGGCTTAATTATATTTTTTCATAGTCAACTTCACACTCAAGCCGCATGATCATTATATATTTTGACAGCATATATAGCAAGGCTTGCTTGCGAAAAGTTTCGATTGATTCTACCAAGTAGTTTTTGATTGGTGCTCTATCAAATATGGAAAGTAAAAAGTAACAATTTCGGTATTTTTTACTTTTCTACTATCGAAAAGGTAAAAATGCTGTTCAAGCAAAGAAAAAATTATCCGTTGTGTATGGAGAAGATGTATTAACAGAACCCCAGTGCCAAAACTGGTTTACAAAATTTCGATCCGGCAATTTTGATGTTGAAGATGTTCTGAAAGGCCAGTTGAGGCTGCTGAAGACACAATAAAGGCATTAACTGATGCAAATCGGAGAATAACAACTCGTAAGATCGCTAAGAGATTAAATTTATCGAATTCGACCGTTCATGATCATTTGAAACGGCTAGGTTTAATCTCAAAGCTCGACATATCATAAAAAGAAACGAAATTACTTTCCGAACAACTTAATAATTTTGCGTACAATATGAATTATATATTTTTTCCCCCACATCTAAACCTCTAAATGCATATAAAACCGCAGTGTACAGATGTCCAGTAATGTATGATAAAATAACGCGAACACATCGTTTTCAACCTTTATTCACATTCGACTTCTCGTGGCTCTGAATTTCGTGAATACACGTTTAAAAGTATTTCACTGAACTCTCGAAGAATGTCTCGCTCGTTTCAAACTCGTTGAAACTACGTGAAATCGAAAAGACTGCGACATAAAATGACCAGTCTGTCGCGTCGAGCAAAGTGAGATTAACCCCTTGGCATACGATGACGTTTGAAAGACATCATCCATTTCACGTGCCATTGTAAACTTTGACATCTCAAGAACTGTCTACATACTTCAAAATGTTTTGAAATGTTTCACACCTTACAGAACTACTAATTTATTATTTTACAATGTTGTTTAACATATCAACCTGATTAACCCTTTGCGGACGAGTGTCGGATAAATCCGCCCAACTCTCGCGCTGCGGCTAGCGTTTGTCTGTCGTAAACGACATATACAGGGTGTTCGGACAGCCCTGGGCTTAAATTGAAAGAGTAACTCCCTGAGACATTCTAAGACGAAAATCAAGAGTAACGATTTTGCGTTTGAGGCTTTGTTTACGAGTTATAACTAGTTAAATATATCGTTTAATCCGGACCGTTCGACGCTTGAGAGCGGGTAACCAAGGCAACTCGGTCGGTAACGTCGCTGAGTCCACAGTGATGCTCAAGCGTCGAACGGTCCGGATTAAACGATATCTTTAACTAGTTATAACTCGTAAACAAAGCCTCAAACGCAAAATCGTTACTCTTGATTTTCGTCTTAGAATGTCTCAGGGAGTTACTCTGTCAATTTAAGCCCAGGGCTGTCCGAACACCCTGTATAAGATACGCATGGGTATACTAGCCTAAGAAATCAAATTGGCCTAACTTTGTTTGTTTATGATTTTGTTAGATTTTATGAAAAACTTATTTAAATACAGCTTTAGTTTTTATAACACAAACGCGCGACGTAACTGTTTTCTTTACTGCTCCGTCCGCAAAGGGTTAAATATTATGCAACGATGCAAATTTTGAGATAGGATGTTCTGTTTTTAAACTTGCACATAACTGTCCAATTGAGCCAGAGTAAACGGTATTTTTTGGACGCAACAAATTCCGTTTGATTTGTACGTCAAAGGGTTAAAGAAGAAAATTAGCGAGGACAAACCGGGGACTGTTTCCAAACTTTCTTACGATAGTGTAGCGCCTCGAACCGATCGAAAGCGTCCTCGATACCTTTTGTTTCGCGAGCGCACGAGCCGAGAATCATGAAACCGTGATGGCTGACACTCCCAGGGCGGCGGCGGGCTCTAAGGAGAAGCGAAAGGCGATTTTATGGGATATTCATGGTGGTACAGGTGGCCTGGCTACGTGACGATGAGTATCTGCTGGTGAGAGTCGTCGCACATAATGGACAGGCCGCGTGGGCATGGTTAGGCTTTATAGAGCCCACACGTCCGGAATACAAAATCCTCGCCGGTACTTCCGCGATGAGATCACCTGCCTTGCGTTTCTCACTCGCGTGCGTTTGGCAACTCGACGTTGACCTATCCAAAACACCGGACACGAATCACGAACCGCGACTCAAATGGCTACACATAGAAGGGACCATCAGGGACTATTATCGAGGGAAACGATCATTTATGGGAACGCTGAGGATTGCGCTGAGACATCGCTGTGTATGATACCAGGTTAATGTATTAGGTATGCAAATTAATTCGATGTCTTTTTCGTGCGGAACCCATCTTCCTAACTTTTGAATTTTTCCTAACCGAAGCAAACGTTATGATAAGCATTGGTGAGTAATACCCTAGGTTACAACGCAAGCCCTTCTTTAGTTGTTTCAAACGTTTTTTAAAAGCTTTTTTAAACTTTCTTGCCTGTCCTGAATGTGACTTGTCCAATAAATTAAAATCTACGTTTCGAAATCTTTGAAACCACTTTTTGCACGTTTCATACGTCATACCGTGATTGCCCAAAGCGGAACAAACCATTTCTTTAGCTTCAGAAGCATTTTTTCGCGATTCAAAAACAAAAAGAACACGATGCCTTGAATACTCCTTGGGAATAAATTGGGAATCAATGCGTTATCGTGTAGAAGCAATATCGATTTTGAACCGATTTTCCTTTCCTTCGATCGGATTTCAATTGTTTTACGTGTCCATAAGTACAATAGTTTACTTGAATTCTGTGCTGTTCTTCAGTATTGTTATGCGATCTGGTAATCCGTAAAGATTAGAGTTTAGATCGTAGGTACATTAGAAGAACTCGAGCATACCTTTCTTCATAATTACACTTTCGACCATTCTACCTCACGTTACAAAATTTGTTGTAGGAAGAATTGTAAGCAAGATTTTAAAAATAATATTCTTTATTGCTCTGTTTCAAATTTTAATATTAAAACATGAATTAAACATCAAAGCAAAGTAACTCACGAACATCACGCGCAGGGTGGCAACGATAAATATTCCGTTAAACGATACGAGGAAATTGAAGAAAGGAATTAATTCAAAGCTTCGAAACTTAATTCAAAGCACTGTGAATGTATTAGGGGAGGCCGAAAAATAACGTCGTTTTCTTACATTAAATTGAAACACATACATTTTTAACGAATTTTTATGTTTAACCATTGATCTAATCACCCTCGTTATCAACAACCTTTTGCCATTTATAGCGTGCAAATTCTCAATGCCGGATCGATTCAAAAATCAATTGGTTTCTGAGCAAAATGTCTAGAGATGAAATGACGAAAACAACATTACTTTTCGATTCCCCTAACAATTTATCCGCGTCGTTTGTAACAATGACTAATCGAAAGAGTTTGACCCGTGTCTCGTAGTCGCGTTTCGATTATTTTGAGCGACAATATCGGTTCGCGGATCGCGTTCCCGGATCGTACACGACACACCACGCGCGTGTGCAAAGGAAACAGCAAGGATTCCTCGCAGGTGCGTTGGTATCGCTGTTATAAGACAGAAGCTCCAGCCACGTCTGGCCGTTTAACAAGATGGAATTAATTTTTATAATGTATAAATACCGGTCGTACCGAACATGGGCTTGGCCGATCTTACGATTTCATTAATAAGGAGGCGGGGCAGACAGATATGGTTTCCTTGTTCGATCTTCCGGTATCGTACCAACTGTACGATGTATAAATTATACTTCGCGATACGTGCTTGAAATTGTTTCCTTCTATTCTATCAGGCTAACAAATTTTCCTCGTAAGTAATATTTCTTCGTTGTTTTTTCCTCGTTTATGAGATTTTGAAACGATATGAAATATATTGCATTGAAGTATGTTAACGATCAACATTGGTGGGTGTGTTAAACATGCAATGTTTTGTAATCGATACTCAATATTTTTCGCTAAATTAGGTACTGTACATATTTAAGCCTTTGCACTCGAGAGTTGATTATCAGTCATCTAATGATGCTGACTTTAAAAATTTTCAAATTCGAATTATTTACCATGATCTGCCCATATTAAATGTCATTTAGTTCGGTTAAGTGATACACTAAAATTTACATATACAATTGTTTAACTTTTGAGTCTGATTAATAAACAAACTAACTAAATTCTGAAAATTTTCCGAACTATCATTTGGTGACTAACAGTCACCTCTCGAGGGCAAAGGGTTAATAGTTTCCATTATTCCATTCATAATACATGATACTTGATTTTTTACGTAAACAGTATTTGAGAAGAATTGATTAGGTAATATTTGAAATAATTTTTAGGCAAATATAGCGAATTTAATTTCTAATTTCGTTGACTGTTTGGTCTTAAACTTTTGCCCGTTACTGTACAATAGCTATACTTTGGTGCAATAAACGATTAAGCAACAGGTTACTTACTGAAAAGCTGATAATCGTTCGCGTATCTGCGAGCACGGGTTCATAAGTGTTACCAAACAGGACACTCACCTGAAACAATAAAAAATACTGATCAATAAAAATAACATGACTTAAACTATGAATACAAATTTTTCTTTTCTTTGTTTAAACATTTCTATTTTCTAATCCTCTCATATGGACAATATATAATTTAACAAAATATTTATTCACTATAAGAAAATCGTCTTTCATTTTCATAAAAAAGAAAAAAAAACGAAATTACTTTCCGAACAACCTAATAGTTCCTTTCCTTCGAATTTTTACGCGCCTTTTCCAGATAAAATTCGTTCCGCGAGGAAGTGAAATCCAACACACCTCGATTAAATATCGTCGAGGAAGATGTCCCCACGTAGCTCGCGACACCGGTTCGAGAAGCACAGAGGGATTAGCGTTCGCTCGCGTAATTAGAGTTCATTCGTGTAATTATATAGCCCCGCCGTCCAATCGCGGGCCTCGGCTGTGCGGCTAGCGTCATTAATAAACTTATTGATAAATACGTCAGACCAATCCACGCTTGCCCCGTCCGTCTCCTCTTCCCCCTCGCCCTTTACTGGCGCCCACGTGTATCTGCATTCCCGCTGCGCCGCGCCGATAATGCGAGTAATTACGCCCGCTTGTATCGTGACGTTATTAACAGCCACGTTTTCATAAATTCAGGATAGAGCGCCTTCTCGGACGCGACATTATCTTACTTCGCGTTGGATACTTCTACGATTAAGCCTTTTACGGTTGATCGAAGAAATGATACCCTATAGCGAAGACGTGTATATCCTCTTTACGTTTGAAAATAGTTGGACGTTTCGAACGATAAAATAATTTGATCGATTTCGTAAATCGCTGTACACGTGGAAGAGTAATTGGTGTGCTAACACTAGGTTCGCGGTACTCTGTCAATTTCACGGGTTTCGTAATTCATGAGCAAAATTTGCAAAAACAATCGCTATTATTCCTAGCAATTTTTGCTAATTTTTGTCGATGGAGCGATAGAAATTTACCTAAGTTTATTTCCCTCGCAGTTCAGTAATTTCAAATTCTGTTTGTCTACCTTATTCCTTAGTATATGTGTATTGAAAATAGATGTACAAAAAATGTCCGTAAATCTAGTGTTAAAGAATATTTCTTTGCAATGAAGAAATCAAGTTGGAAATTGTATGAAAGAACACGTAACACAAGGGAAACATATCTTTAGTTAAATTAAAAATTCTTTAACACTAGGTTCACGGTACCTGTCAATTTCACGGGTTTCGTAATTCATGAGCAAAATTTGCAAAAACAATTGCTATTATTCCTAACAATTTTTGCTAATTTTTATCGATGGAGCGATACAAATATACCTAAGTCTATTTCCCTCTCAGTTCAGCAATTTCAAATTCTGTTTGATGTATACCTTATTCCTTAGTATACGTGTATTGAAAATAGATATACAAGTAATATCTGTAAATCTAATGTTAATTTGTTTCAAATATGCAGTTGGATAACTGTAGAAAGGGGTGACGGTGATTTGTTACCCTTGTTTGAAGAATTTTACGAGGCGCTACTTAAAATTTGAGAATCATATTTTTGTTTAAAAACGGTAAGAATGAGGGGTTGGTTTTAGATTGGCTGTTGATATTTCTATATTTCACAATTATATTATGACAATGCATATATTATCTCTTTGCATCCGGGAGGCGACTGTTAGTCACCAAATGATAGTTTCGCAAATTCTCAGACGCAAAGGGTTAAACGGTCGTATATGTAAATTTTAGTATATTACTTAACTAAATTAAATAAGTGAATCTTAATAAACATTTTACACTTGAAAATATCTGAAGGCAGTATTACTGGCTGACTAATAGTCATCTTTTGAGCGCAAAAGGTTATCATGTTCGTATACGATAATTGTATACTTTTTAATACCTTGTAATGCATTTCAATCTTCCATCGTAAGCGAAGTCCAAATTATTCTTTTGCAATTTGTACATCTAATAGATATAGTACATTTAATTCAAGGTGAAAGTACGATTTTTGACTCATCGTTAGTGTCAGACCATTTTCATAATTGCCCACACGTCAGGACCAAGAATCCATAAAAAAAAGACGCAAGATCCAATTTCAATGTCCACAACTTTTCGCGTTATAAATTATTGATGGACCCGCTTCAGTATCAGTAGGGAGCACTTTGCGAAATTAGAGTGCGATCGAAGCCTCTGTTCGAGCGCAGCTCGTGGCGATGCAGCGATCGAGGATCGATACCGATATTATGGTCCGGTTTCTCTAAACGCCACGTCTGTCTTCCCTTTCGTTAACGAGCCGACGATGATCCCTCGGGACCGATCCGTCGACACGTTCGATTGGCCTGCTTTTTCATCGTGTACCACTAAAACCACGAATTTCGACCCATTACGAAACGTCTGACACTCCCAGTGAGCGAACCTCACCATAGGCGATTTCTGATTATACGATGTAACACTACCAGTCAAAAGTTTCGAGAAAAAGATTAAATCTCTTGCTGTATTTTGTCAGTTAAGAATTGAAATTTATTGCAAACATTGATAAGAGTTTGTTTTATAATGATATATGTCTGATACTGTCTAAGATGACTTAATTGTGAATTCTTTTTTTTTTTTTAATATTGAGGTAATTCTAAACTCCTGGGCCACAAGAAAATTGTTGTAACTTTATCACTTAATAATTATCGTGATAACTTGTGATTGAAATATAATTAAAAGTTCATGTAACCATTTTAGGATGAGGATGTTATAAAAATTTTTTCGTGAATTAGAATCGCATTTACATTATTAGAAGTAGCTAACAAAAAATCATAGAAAATCGAGAACATACCTTGATTCGTTTCATTTAAAATGCTATAACTCTGAACACCTTATTCTTCACGCCAAATAAAGTATTCACAGCACTCGAGAAAACGTCACGACCGAGGAATTTTGGGTAAACGTGACCGAATGCATCGAGTGAGAAGGGTTTAGAATTAGAAACAAAGGAAACGAGTGTTTGGAACAATATATGACGGGGAAAATGCAAGTGCGTGGCAGAAAGAGTGTGATTATGAAGGAAGTAACAACGTCGTAATTGCTAAATTGAAAAATTGTTTAAGTTGTTACTGTTAAACTATTTTAAATAAATATTATTAACATTCTAAGCACTTCACTTTATTCTACTCACACCTGAGTTCTACCATCTGATTCTACTAAATAAATAAAAGTAGAATTTCCTATAATATTCACGAATATTAACGAGAGAATATTTTACTCACACTTGAGTTCCACCATCTGATTCTACTAAATAATAAAAGTAGAATTTCCTATAATATTCACGAATATTAACGACAGAATATTTTACTCACACCTCAGTTCTACCATCTTTCTCTACTAAATAATAAAAGTAAAATTTCTATAATATTCACGAATATTAACGAGAGAATATTTTACTCACACCTGAGTTCTACTATCTTTCTCTACTAAATAATAAAAGTAGAATTTCCTATAATATTCACGAATATTAACGACCGAATATTTTACTCACACCTGAGTTCTACCATCTTCCTCTACTAAATAATAAAAGTATAATTTTCCTATAATATTCACGAATATTAACGAAAGAATATTTTACTCACACCTGAGCTCTACCATCTTCCTCTACTAAATAATAAAAGTATAATTTTCCTATATGCATCTGATAATGCTTGTTTGCCGAAGGATCACAGGTTATGCAACGGGCCCGTGCACGCGCGCCGACAGTTCGGTATCCTTCGGCGAAGAATTCGATCTCAGTGGAGCGAGTCCAGTCCTTCCGGGGACTTATTGACGAAGCGGGACACCGCCACGGCCAGACGACCATGCGGGAAAATGACTTAATACGAACATACGAGGGAGTTACACGAGATGGCCCGTGGCGATCCGCCGGACCACCCAGCAGCAGGTGATTGCCGTGGAGAGAGGATCTATCTACCACCACGGCCTCCGCTGTCTTCTGTATGCTTAAGGCCGCGATCGCACTAGGACAGTATACGCTTCTCAACGTTATACTGGATAACGTTACAATAATATTTAGTTATTTATTTATTCATTCCTTTTACGGGAATAACTCATTAGTGCAACCCCTATCCGCAAACATGCCCCTTTAGATCCAATCAACAGAATCGATAATCTAGCCAACAATTTCTTTATGAGGGTTGACTTTTTCTCTGGCAGCAACAATCTTAAAGCACGCCTATTTAGCATATTTTCAAATCCCTAACAATATAAACTCTTTTCAATTGTACTACACACCCTGTATGTACTGTATTGTACCTATTTGTTATGTATATGAATTGGGCTATGCCCGTATATTAATTAATAATATATTTATTAATTACTTACTAATATATTTATTAATAATATAATCATTAATTACTTACTAATATAATTATTAATTACTTACTAATATAATTATTAATTACTTACTAATATAATTATTAATTACTTACTAATATATTTATTAATAATATATTTATTAATTACCTACTAATGTATTTATTAATAATATAATTATTAATTACTTACTAATATATTTATTAATTCTAAGCTATCAACGCTTACATTACGCTTAACAAAATAAAATATAACTGGTGGAGATTGCAAAATAATTAATAAAAGTCTAAAGAAAAATCTAATCTAATTGGGAAGCTAAATTATAAGCTTGGTACTTAAATGTATATTTATAGAGAACTGTCGATGAAATTAAGATGAGAGCGATGATGGTTAGTAATGTCACAAATTCTGTTTATTGAGTCTAATAGGTTGAATCTAAATTTGTAGAGTCTGGGTAAGAAAAAGTATGCGATAATCTAGGAACTTTTGATATCTTTCATTCGTAACTTTGCAATCCCTTGCACTTCTAACAACGTACGACACTCGTGATACATTTTACGCTTCAAACATAAGAAACGCGTGATACATTTTAGGCTAGACGCAAACCAGCGACTTTTTGCGGCACCCGCCATTAGCACGAGCCAATTCTTCTACAATTAACATATTTTAAGCGGGTAACCAAATTGACGAAACTAATGTGCGTAGCGGGCAGAATTCGCGTAAAATTGCACGTGTGAAATCTAGTTTATACATTAACACGTTTCAATAAAAATTGATAAAATCACAATAATTTATTGTAATGTATTATAATTATTATACATGTAAACTAATATTAAAGAAATAACGTTGTAGAGTCTAAACAAAAATTACGAGCTGTAAACTTATGTAGAATAAAATTACCTTCTGTAGCTTTTAGAGTAAGCACATTCAAATAGGTACAAATACCCGGCCCGCTAATAGGCAGCAGTTCGCGAAACGGGTATTTTTACCCGCCCAGCTTATAATGCGTTAAAGTGATCATAAATCCCGAGTCTTTCCAGACAGTTCAGAATTTTCTTCCTTTACTCAAATTTTGTTGACAAGTGATTAAGGATGTTTATTCATTTCAAATTTCTAGCATTCTGCTTCGATTTACCTCGAATTATGATAAAACATTTATCTTTCTCTGTTCCTCGTATATTTCTACGTCAAAAAATGTTCGCGTGCATCAGGCTTAACAGTGCTCCACGCTTCGCATTCCTAGATCGTCCTATAAGTACGCCAGATGGAAAACTCTCCACCTCTAGCCGGATCTCGCCTCGAGGCTCTAAAACTCGTCCGTGTCGTTCTCGTCTCGCGGATACTTTTTTACCCTCTCGTTTTTTCCTCTCCTCTAACTTTTTCTTCCTTCTTCTTTTCTGTTTGTTTGTTCGTTCGTTCCTTGCTTCGTTCCTTTTCGCGTGCAAACTGTTTCGCGCTCAATCGTCCGCGTCTATGCTCGCGCTTATTTGCACACTCGTTGACGGATCCGTTTCGAGATCCATTCGACTAGCAGCAGGTATTGCGCGCATTGTTATCTGTTTGCTGCGACCGTCGCTAAAGATTCACGCACTTGCGTTAATGGGCTACTTAATTGCTACTAAACTTCGAACGAGATGTAGAAGACAAGGGTGTAGAGTTGTTGGAAATGAAATACGTTTCTAACGAATAAACAGAAATCAATCTCCACGAAGAAATATTTATGCAAGGTCGAGCTATCGGCTGAAGAGGTTCCAGGAACGGGTTAACACGTTGACGCCGACTTGACCCACCGATGGGCCACGCTTGTATATCAAAAAATACATAGTACAAAATTAAATTTTATTTTAATTATTCAACAGCATACATTAACATTCTAACATTATAATCAAATATTCAATATAAAACTATATAAAAATAAAAATAAAAATAAAAATATTATACTATATAAAAATAAAAATAAAAATAAAAATATTATACTATATAAAAATAAAAATAAAAATAAAAATATTATACTATATAAAAATAAAAATAAAAATAAAAATATTATACTATATAAAAATAAAATAAAAAATAAATAAAATACAAAACTTAACTTATAATTTAACCTATAAATTAAATATAATTATTTCTCTTTTTTATTCAATTTTTTAAAGCAGGCTAAACAAATTGCCGGCTTATCCCTACGATTGTTGCAAAATTTTCCCTTTTTTAAGTGTTTTATCCCTACCACGCTGTGTGTAAGAATTAGAGGACCCTAACGAACTATGTCATTTAACCTCTTCTATTCATTCGAGTCTTGCCTCTTACTGCGTTGAGATCGGGTTAAAAAATTATATACCTTCCTTTTGAAATAAAGTTCAGTAAATTTTTCAAAAGAAAAGTCATCTTTATTTCTTCCTTTTTAACCCATAATCTCCAATAATGTATATTCTCATATTTCCCTTATTTATCTCAAACAAATTAGCATTGCCTAAGAGAAGTATTATAATATTTTTAAAATATTTTAATATTTTAATATTTTTAAAAGGTAAGATAGTGGTAAAAGATTAGCGTTTGCAATCTTGGTAGACGTTAAACGATCTTGGTAGATCTGGAATGCGTAAAAATGACAAGGGTTGGTAGTCTACTATTAGACGAATGTTTAGTTATCTAAACGGATCATTAATTTTCCGATCACTCTGTTACAAATAGGCTAATTCCATTTGGAAGAATGTAACTAATTAGTGGTATCTAACAAGAATGTTATTTAGTATGAAAATATTTTTTACGTAACAGAATGCAGAAGTATCAAAATAAGTTCTGTTAATATTTCTATTACAATTAATAATGCATGGAATTCTCAGCGGAACCGGAATTTTTCCGGGATTCCCAGAAATGTTCGGGATTCCCAAAACACCGTGACTCTTGATATTTCTCGGTTTTTCGATACTTTCGATAAGCTTGAGAATCTAAAATTCATTGTTTTAGCTATGTGTAATGTATAACAGCTAATTTGAAAATTGTCGAAATTATTTAGAATACCAGGGGGACTGAAGAGTAATGTGGTTTCCTGACATTAAATTCAAACACATAAATTTTTAATGAGATTTTATTTTTAATCAGAAATGCATACGAAATGCCTGCTCGTTTAAAAAAAAAAGAATCGTTTTGAAACAATACTTCCCACAGAATTTGTTATTTCAGCTTAATACAAGCTATTGTGAATTGAAATAAATAAATTTGCCGAACTAACGAATATTCTGAAATGTATATTTTTTAAAAGATCTTTATTTTCCCATCTTCAAGAAAATACATTACAGTTCATTCGTTGAATAATAATACGAATGTAATTTTTTTTACCTTTATGACGAGTATACTGGACATTATGCGAAAAATTTTCGTTTCGTTCCGACGAGTATACTCGACACGAACAGTTAAAGGGTTAAGAACCACCGCTCTAAATCACCGTTCGCCGTGATCTACGGTCCAGCTTATCGAGAGGTGGAATCATCTGTTAGCATATCCTCGGCCGGATATCGACGCCCTGTATCGGTGACGATATTTGTTTCCGAGGGCATTACATTGTAATTAGATCGAGACGTCAGATAAGAGCGGCTCTCGTTCCGATCGATCCACGTTCATCGAATCGAATGAAATGTAAATTCCGTCGGGGATAGATCCACCGTAAAGGGCGGCGCGAATGAAATGCAAATTTCGAATGGATATATTAGATGGGAAACCCGATACCAAGGTCGTTCCTTGTGATGGTGATTGCTTTTATCGACGTGTGTAAGTTGTGTGTTTGCATATGGAAGGGTTTCTCGAAAGAACGGTTAGACGAATTAGAATGAGAAAGACTGCGTGGAAAAAAGGAAGGATGAAAGTATGAGTGAATGGAGCAGAGAATGGAAAAAGCTGAATGAACATGGTAAGCGTGGATCTTTTGTCGATGATTGATAGGAAGAACGTACGAGTGAATCCAAGAGTGAAAATATACATATAATAAAATGTTTCTCTTCTTCAACAGATCTTTATATACGTGCTGATAAACACGCATTATACTATCCAAATCTGGATTAACCCTTTGCGCTTGAGAAGTGACTGTTAGTCATCAAATGATGGTTTGGAAAATTTTCAGACTTTAGTTAGTTTGTTTATTAATCAGACTCAGAGGTTAAATAGTCATATATGTAAATTTTAGTATATCGCTTAACCGAACTAAATGACGTTTAATATACGTGAATCGTAGTAAATATTTCGAATTTGAAAATTTTTGAAGTTAGTATTGTTAAACGACTAACAGTCACCTCTCGAGTGCAAAGGGTTAATTTGCATACTTCCACAGAAACTTCCGCGAGCATCCGTAATTTTTTGTATTCCACGATTTCTACAGCTCGAGAGATATCTTCAAATTGCATAAGTACGAATCTTGATTGATTTCTGTTTTTCAGTATCATTGTATCCTGTTAATTAAATTTTCTTTCGCATTAAATGCGATCCGGTATCATTTTACAATTCACATCAATATCCTAAAATCATAATGAATTCCAGAATTGAAGCTTTCTCTGTCAAATAACTTGCATAAATGTTCAAATATATTTAGTGTCAAGATATCTAGGCTAGATGAAAGTGCGATTAATTGTGCTGATCAACTGTACACGCATTCCATAATCAATCGCACATTTGCCAGTAACTTTATCCGCCATTTATCATAGGGAACCGCATTCAATTAACTTAGCGAACAGACCATAATTCAACAGGAAACACGTGCAACCCGAAACCACAACCATACATACATTTTGTCCAAGTTTATGTCCAATTTATAGTCCAACGTTGCATGTAACGTCCCTTTTATTGCTTTGGAGAAAGTGAACGCGACAATTATTGCATCCTATGTATATGCTAATAAAAATTTCTAGACAATTCGTCGTAAACTCTATCGGCTATTTCTATCGATCGCACAAAAGCGTATCTGTAAATACAGGCGCCCCTCAGCTTTTGCACACAATTAGTTCCTGAAAGTGTGTGCGAATGTTAAGTATTCGAAAGTAGAGGGATGTAAAAAAAATGCACCAAAAACTGTGCTTTAAAGTAATGATCCAAACAACGTTGTAGTCTGATGGCTAAAGTCTGATGTCCCTTGAGAGGGGGCAACCTAGTAGCCTGTTTGATTCACGATTTCCCCTCAAAGGGAACATCCGACCACAAAGGCTTAACACTAGAACTACTGTCAATTATAGTGTACTTATTTGCATGGAAGAGATCAAATTGAAAATTACATGAAAAGATATAGTATACGTAGAAAACAAATCTTTATTTATACCTTCTGCAGAAAATCATAGTAAATTTTGTAAGCTTTACCACAGTGAGTTTATGAGGCTACTATGAATAATCACCAATTGGTCATTTTAACTGCTCAGGTAGTTCTAGTGTTAATGCACCTTTAGCACTAGAACTGCCGACAATAATAGTGTACTTATTTATATGGAAGAGATCAAATTGAAAATTACATGAAAAGATACTGAATATATAGAAAAGAAATCTTTATTTATACTTTCTGTAGAAAATCATAGTAACTTTTGTAAGCTTTACCACAGTGAGTTTATGAGGCTACTATGAATAATCACCAATTGGTCATTTTAACTGCTCAGGTAGTTCTAGTGTTAATGCACCTTTAGCACTAGAACTGCCGACAATAATAGTGTACTTATTTATATGGAAGAGATCAAATTGAAAATTACATGAAAAGATACTGAATATATAGAAAAGAAATCTTTATTTATACTTTCTGTAGAAAATCATAGTAACTTTTGTAAGCTTTACCACAGTGAGTTTATGAGGCTACTATGAATAATCACCAATTGGTCATTTTAACTGCTCAGGTAGTTCTAGTGTTAATGCACCTTTAGCACTAGAACTGCCGACAATAATAGTGTACTTATTTATATGGAAGAGATCAAATTGAAAATTACATGAAAAGATACTGAATATATAGAAAAGAAATCTTTATTTATACTTTCTGTAGAAAATCATAGTAACTTTTGTAAGCTTTACCACAGTGAGTTTATGAGGCTACTATGAATAATCACCAATTGGTCATTTTAACTGCTCAGGTAGTTCTAGTGTTAATGCACCTTTAGCACTAGAACTGCCGACAATTATAGTGTACTTATTTGCATGGAAGAGATCAAATTGACAATTATATAAAAAGATATTGAATACACAGGAAATAAATCTTTATTTATACTTTCTGCAGAAATTCATAGTAACTTTTAGAAGCTTTACCACAATGAATTTATAAGGCTGCTATGAGTAATCAATTGGTCATTTTAATTGCCTTGGTAGTTCTAGTATTAAGAAGTTGAATTTTTAAAAACGTGCGAAAGTCGACGATCACCTGTATTGCAACTGCATCAATCGAAGGGGTTTGATGGAAAACACTCGAACGCCGTTCTGTCAAAAATTTTCGCTGCTTGATGAACATCTATTCTGATTGGTACGCGGAACAGATTCGCGATCGCCACGACACCATCGCTTAAGCAACTCAAACAAGCATGCAATTAAGTGCATTCGAACCTAATCGTTATCGAGCCCACGTGGAGTGGACGCGACGTGTTCGAGGGCTTCTTCATTAACATGAACGGGATCCGTTATCGGCGTGGCTAGAGAAAAACGGTTCGTCGCTTTTACGATCGTCCATCGATTCGCGGTGACTATTAACGCGGCCCGTCGCCTCGTTTCGAAATCAATTAGCCGGCGTCTTATGTTCCAGGGTAGATACGGATGATTTGCAAGCGAATCGGCTTAGGAAACCGATCCACCGTCTGTGTTTCACACCGATAAGAACGTGTACACGTTTATGGTAGGCCACGAAGCCTTATCGGTCATTTGAATGGAATTCGAATAGAATTTTAACCGACGAGGAAATCGTGTTATTTATCCGTTCGACTGTGTGATGCGATCGAAGCCGAGCAGCACGATGTTTCGAGATTGAGAAGAGTAGAACCTAATACAGATTCGCATGATTTGCAAAAGAGTTTGGATTGAAACGAATGGAAGCTTCGAAAATAAAATAGAACAAAAGAAGGTCTCGTAAAATAAAATGGAATAGAAGCTTTATGAGACAAAGTGGAGCGGGACAGATGGAGTGAGGCAGACAGGAGTTCCATAGAACAGAATTGTATTCTTTATTCAGTATAAAGAAATGGTGAAAAATAAAAATATTAAGATTAATAATACCTACTATTCAGATATTATTGTTTCGTGCTATCACTGAGTTAAATGGAAATTGGAATAAAATTTATTAGTATATCAACGTAACTTTGGACTTTGAAAATCTAGAGTGTATTATAAATACGCTGGTGGTACCTACTAAGGTATAAACGTATCAAGGTAAGCTTTTTATTCATTTTTATGCTACACCGTGAATAAAAACAACTTACGGCGTTGTTCAGCCACTCTTTAGTTTTAAATACAATATTAAAACGTATACATACAAGATGACGTTGCTCGAACGTACTTTCACAATAAATCAAATTAAACGCTTCTTTGAACATTTGTTATCCTGTACAACCACGGATAACAGTACTTAAGAAAGAATGTTATATGACTGATAGATATTACAATTCTCCTTTTATCTCTGTGTTTGATTTCTGTCGTAATGGGCGAAAGATTCAAGTATAATTATCTCGAGTGTAAGTGCCAAAGAGTACTCAACGCACGAGCTCACGTACAATTGTTATATCCTTCAATAATTCATGCTCTTGGTGTTCCTTAATGTTTTCCAAGGTGCAATCTTTGAAAAACAACACCAAGCTAAATGCTATGCACGTGTTGCGCTTAACACTTGATGCACTTTCAAAGTATCACACTACGATCGTTCATCCAGCATCCAAGCATCGCAATCAGATTATAATAGGTATACAGGCTGTGTTGAAAATCATGGTGCGAGCTGAAAATGGTTGATTGTTCATGCAATAGTAAATCGAAAATACAAAATGACCATTTTTGACGCAAGTTAAGAGTACGTGCACGTAGTACGTTCTGTGTGACCTCGATAGACATAAGCATTAAAAACAATGTTGAATTGTTAGAAAAGTAATAGCAGAAGTGTCCACTTAAAATTGAAATTATGTAACAGTTTGATTGGGCCCTACATTAAATATGTTAACTGTCAATGAAAGAGATAGGGATTGGTGAGTAAGAGGGGGTGAGGGGGGGATTTGTTGGCACCCATAAAAAATTTCAAGAATTTACCTAATTATAGACAGACATTCAAATTATTGAAAATGTTTCTTCTTTTATCTCAAATGAATTATTATATAATGTACAATGTGAGGGGGTGAAAGGGAGTGAGGGGGGGATTTGTTGGCACCCATAAAAAATTTCAAGAATTTACCTAATTATAGACAGACATTCAAATTATTGAAAATGTTTTTTCTTTTATCTCAAATGAATTATTATATAATGTACAATGAAAGGGGATGAAAGGGAGTGAGGGGGGGATTTGTTGGCACCCATAAAAAATTTCAAGAATTTACCTAATTAAAGACAGACATTCAAATTATTGAAAATGTTTCTTCTTTTATCTCAAATTAATTATTATATAATGTACAATGAGAGGGGGTGAAAGGGAGTGAGGGGGGGACTTGTTGGCACCCATAAAAAATTTCAAGAATTTACCTAATTATAGACAGACATTCAAATTATTGAAAATGTTTCTTCGTTTATCTCAAATTAATTATTATATAATGTACAATATCTCAATTCGGTTATGTTTCATCCGAAACTCAGAAAAATCATATTGCAACACACAACGTCACTACTGATTTCCCAATAACAAACCACCCATCCAAAATTATCCTTCCCCGATTATCATTTATTTTTGCTATGAAAGACACCCTTTTTATTGCTTTATACCTGGATTATCCCATGCAATACACCTGTATTGTTGGAATTACCCCGGGAAGTTTTGGTCGGCATTTATCACAATAAAGAAATCTTCTATCTCAGTCTGAATCAGTACCTTCATTCCATAAAATACACCCTGCTTTTCAATATTCTTTTCTTATATCGGAAGTAATTAAAAAAGTTTATTTTTCAGAAAACCGCTAAGTTTCATTATACTTAGACGTTACTCGTGAAAGAAATTTGGATTCATTTTTTGAACAACCCAATATATCTATACTGGAATTGCTACGGAAGATTGCACAGCAGCTTGTGCATTCATAATTACCTTCGTGCCGAGGTAACATCCATAACGAACAACACTCTCGGTGCTCTTGATCACAGTACCTGCATCGATCAATTTGTAGGCAATAAAACCATAAACGGTATCTAATTGCAGTTGCCGAGGATCGTAAAGGAACTAGAAGAGGCCTCCGATTTTTAAATCAACAATTAAATGGATACTGTTTCTAATAAGCAAGAAGAACTACTGTTCGCTTATGGAAATCGACAATTGGTGCTAATCATTCTCCTAAATGATTAAATTTAAGGGCTTACAACGTGTTAAAGTAAATTCTGCAACACACCTGTTCTGTGATAGTAATCTAAATAATAAGCTAAGGAAGAATCTGTGCGAGAAGGAAATTGAGATTACCTTTAATTTAGACTAATTAATCAAAACGTTGCATATTCACCTTTCAATACTGCTAAAGAAGATATTTTATCTTTCGTTTTACGCATTTTCGAATTTCAGTTAAATAAAAGGGAATGAAAGATAGATCGTTAATGAAAGGTGTTGAAAATTAAAAAAGAAGGTTGTTTGAATTAATCGTGACAGTTGGAAAATGTGTAATTTTAAGTTAAACCCGACATTACTGTTTGAATATCGTGAAAGGGTAAATATTACGAATAATAAACAACGTCGTATTAAAAAACTTACAACAGAAACTTTTTTCACAATGCGAAAAAATGTAACGACTACGCCTGTACGACAATCAGCACTCTTCGTATTGATACTTCATGATACATTAGAATTCTATGAACATAAACTAAAGAAGGGAAATTTGAATGAAAGGTTCGAATAATAATTTGCAATATTATATTGCACTTCGTGCTCTTTGGCATATTAAAATTTTCCATAAACGCATAAAAAAACTCCGCGGTTTACTGGCAAATAATATCATATATATCATATTGAAATTCATAACAGTTATATCGTGTTATATTAATATTTATCTGGTATGCATAAATTTACCGTTACTATCCACATCAAATAACTAACATTCTTCGTTTCTCTATTGTAACCGAAATCAAAATATTGCCTCTACAATTCCTTGTCCGCGGAAAACATAAACCTTGCGTTAAAAACACTGTTATGACAACTACCATGAGATACCACGTGTTGAGTGCCACCGTGACCCTGCCCCCCCGCCCCGACCCCCCGTCACGTTTTATACCTGCCCGCGTGGATTGTGCTATTTGACGAACCTCAGTGAGAGGTGACCTGCACAAAGGGCTGGCTATTCATTGTATCCCCTAAACTGGGAACGTATTAACGCCGCGGGAGGGGTACGGGAAATGGAAAATACGTCTGATTTGTCCATTGGCTAATTACATTCCGAAACTTTTGGCGCTCCCTACGTTTCCTTAAAAGTCGATACCTTCCCTTGCCCGCAGCCAGTACTCGTTCTTTCGCCTAAATAGAACAATCTGCGACCGTCGTATCGTCAAAGATCTCTAGTTAGACAATATAACGTGTGTTTTCGAGCATGTATCAAGCATCGCACAAGTACAACAAGAATTCTTCCACGCGAGACGAAGTAAGTGTCTTTTGGTTCAAAACTCGTTTTCTTTTATATTTAGTTTTGCAATTATTGCAAAAAGTTATGCTCAATCGTAATATTACAACTTAAATTATTTAAATTATATCGTTGCTCGTTTAACGTATATCTTTGCTTTCACAGAATCCCAACACGTCATCCGGCCAATCGGAATCCATGATGGAAGACCTGAAATCTCGGCTGGCTGTACGCTTTTTGATGAAAAAAACGAAAAGATTCGATCACCTGAAGCAACAGGTGACAGAGAAACAACAACAGATACAACAAATAGCCTCCGCGAATGCAGAGGAATCGCCTGAATGTCTGATGTACTTGGGTCTCGCGCCGAAAAACATGAAAAGGCACCAGAAGGCGGTTCGGAAACTAGAGCCTGAGTTCATGTTCTTGAAGCCGCAGATCTACGAGTGCGGCTACTGCAAGAAAGTATTTTTCCATAAACTTCTCTTCAGAAGACACATGATCTTTCACATGAAGAAAATCCACTGGTGCCTGAAGTGCAACCGAGGATTCGATTCGAAATTATCCATGAGAAGACACCGACTGGCGTTCCATCCTTGAACGATCTAAGAAAAGGGATGATTTGAATAAGCTGTACATATTGTAAACTTTGAACTAATTGCTAATTGCAACGTATATTTTTAACCGGTGTATTATTCTATTGCGAATAATAGATGTATATATTTCTCAGTCGTGTTAATGACTCTAGCGAGATAAGATGTATAGTAGAAATATTGTAGAAATATTTTGTGAGACTGTTCTATATACGATATTTGGAACATTATAAGGTTTTATAAATGTAACATTGTTTGGTTGTACCACTCGATTAAATTCTTGTATATCTAGCGAATAAGACGATTCTTGTGATCGCTAAAGGAAGCGATTATATGTACATGAGTGATTTAAAAAATCGACATTTTTTGAAAATAATGTTTGTGATGTAACTTCAGAGATGGAGAGATGGTATTGACAATATGTATATCGTAAAATATGTGCAATTTAGAATGTTATAAAATGTCACAATGCTGTAACAACATTTAATTTTATTACCAAAGAAATATATTTATCTTATTTTACAAACGCATGAAGCACTGTTTTAGTCATTGAAAACATTTCTGTAGTAGTCTGCGAAACAAAAATCTTTATATTGTAGATTAAAAAATATTACTGTAACTGTAACATTTATCTTGACAAGCAGAATGATTTTTAAGTTATCACGCCAATAAATACATTTTTTCAACCAATTTGAGAGTATTCAATATTTTCCTTCCTTTTCCAAACATTTTTATTGAAACAATAAAAAAGTTAGAGGTGAACCAATTTTTAGTATCAGTTTTTTTCTTGCAAGACAATTAGCTTGAACATCCTTAGCTGTTAGTGACGTCACCTTGACTTTCTGGTTCATTTTATCAGTACTTTTTCTTCTTCAAGAAATGTCAGAGCCTTGAATTTTATCAGTTATCATTATTCCTTTGTTGTTCGTCTTCTGTGACTCAACATGATTCACCCATATCTTGAGTTTCCAATTTGGGCTGAGAAAATAGTTCTTCCCCCTTTCAACGTATTTATATCTGTTTTATGACAGCAATAAAAGTACAATTTAAAGTAAAAAAAAATATTTTTTATTGCCTTACAAAGTTTACAATGATTATGGTTAGATATAAATACATAAATTAGTGGATTTTCTTGGATTCAGAAACATAAATACAAAGTTAAGAGTTGAACATAGAAGTATTATATTATTTTAGGTTTGAACGTAACATATATATATATATATATTATAAAATACAATTTTCTATATGGTTATTTACAAAGCTATTCTTATATTAAATATATCACGAAGTTAGTACTGTATAAAATTCTAGTATCAGAAATTTCTTGTTGGATATAAAAATATTTAGTTTTATTATAAAACTTTGATAGGACGAAGTATCACATTTGAAGTTTATTATAAATGTTAAAAACGTTTTGCTAAATTAAAATTAATAAATTTAAATATTTTTAAATTGTATTTTATTAAAAATTAAATTCCACTGAAAAATCTTCATAATTTTATCATTAAACATTCCAATAAATTTAATAAAACAGTTGAACTGATTGTTTCTCAACTTTAACATTAGCATAAAAAAAAAATATAGAGCTAAATGCAAGATAAGTTTCTAATTTTCTTTCTCTTGTACATTTTTATAATTATATTATTTACTTATATCCTAAACAACCTTCACTGGATCACTTATATTATGACTAAAATCACTAGCCTCAAAATCTAATTTCTTCCATAAACTTAGTATTAATATATTCCCTGTATCAAATGATCTTCAATCTAGTTAGATATATAAAGTCATAATATCAAGTTCCCTCCTACAGTCTTTCAAAACAGAACGTATAAAATATTTAACATAACTGTATAGAAAATATGTACATGAAATTGCTCAGTATAATTTCGAAAAAATTCTCCTATTGCAACCTCTATAAAACTATAACCGTAATCCCCCCCACCCCCACCCCCTCACCCCAAATTCTATACCTGCGCATTATAATCCCAACGAAAACCGACGCCATCCCAAACATAACCTCAACGAAACTTTCACATTCTACCAAAACCAGGTCAAAAATGTTTAGAACCTTCACAATTAACCAAAAATTTAGCCCTATAATTCTCATGGCAACACATGACAATTCTCATGGCAAGATTTCCCTTTTATTGGGACTCGATGAGTATATATCGTCGTCTGCCAGCACAATGGTGGAAATATTCAAAATGTCGGCGGACAGCGCTAATGCTGTACGACCGTGTTCTGCAATACGGACAGCGTAGCTGTTCCTTTGCATGGCAAACTTGATGCCTGCGGCTCGCTGTTCGACTGTAAAACCGTTTCAGGCAATACATGCAATTGTACACCTTTGGCACAGCGAACACGTAGTTCTTCTCGTTGGTATCGTTCTTCGGATACGTTTCTCGTTCGTCTACCATTTTTTCTCGACAATTATCGTCGGTCCTCTTCGGCTCTTCGTAAACGCCGAACTCAAGCTCGAGGACACTGTTCTCCAGCTGCGACAACGCGGGAACGTCGTCGAACAGAGCCAGAAGCTAAAACATTTTGCGTTTCAGGTTCAGTTGGACAGACATTGAATATTTTTGCTGGTGATAGGTACTTGGTTGTAGGTTGAAAGTTAGAATTTTGTGATCGATGAGTAGGCCGATAATCTAATCTGTCGGTGTATCTCGTGAACAGATTGCGGTTTAGAAAATGGATTCGATCGGTAGACTGGTTTTGAATACGTGTTCGAGACAGCGAGTTATTATTCGATTTTATTTTAGGAAGCTCTTGTGGATTATTGGCAATGAGATACTAAATCCGGGATAGAAATACTAAATATGTTGATCTAGCTACTGACGAAAATCGATGTAACAGTTTGATAGACATTGACCTTTCTTATTGTTAGTTTAATCGTAAACTACATGGAACGTGTTGAAAGGAACTACATTTGAAAATGTTCTTTATGTAAATCCATAATTTATCTTAAATAAATCAATCGAAAAGAAAGAAATTTATTCTTTTTTCAATTGCATTATTAATTCAGAACTAACTTAAAACATGTTATATTTTTTCATTAAAAAGTAAATAATCAAAAATAGAAGCTTTTATTTGATGTACAATGAATAAAGTTTGGCACTCAATTTTTTAAAAATATTTACCAGAAGAACATTTGCATATAATTAATGGTTGAAATTGTTTAGGATATTTTGCTGTAATAAATTAATTTCATACGTATAAAAGAAGCGTGTACATACCTCGTAGTCAATGTTAAAATCTTCATTTCCTAAAGTTTCCATAATTATACAGATAGAATATCTACGGTATCCGGCAACGATCTACGGTGTACTTGTGAAAAAATCGGTTACAAAGTGTCACTATCGTAATGCTTCCAGTTTGTCTTATTTCCTTGACGGACGATCGGTAAATGACAAATCTTAACAAAGGTCTCATTTGCTGTTTACGTCGCCGGCTTAAACCACCCCTATTTATACTGGTGGGGGTATCTCATTATACCTGACAAACTTCCAGAAAAATAACTAAGGATTGGTCATTCCGCCTTTAGAGAGGGGAAGTCCAAAACTATTGGTCGTCACCTAAATTTATGATTTGTTGTTAGGCGGACGATTCTTGGCTATGTTCATATTTACCACGGATTCTCTTAAATTCTATCTTCTTCGCGTTATATATCAATTGACCCATTAATCTTGAATATCAGACATTATTTAATATATTACATTAAATGCGTTTTATTTAACATTAACCGGCATTGGTTATAATATTGTTCCCTATAGTTGTGACGCTCCTGTTTCTACGTTTACTTAAGGTTTTAGCTGTAAGTTTCATTTCTGCGTTAATTTTATCAAGGATATTGTCTTGTAAAAATTTGATAATTTTTACTAAGAAGTTAAATCTGTAATTGAGTTTTTTAATATTTTTTCCGGCAATAAAAACAGTAATTCTTTAAACAAAAATTTCGATTTTACCAATACAAAATTATACGTAAATGAAAGCTATAGCAGTATAGCTATAGTACTGAAAGTTTCAGTGACATTGCGACATACATTAAAATTAATTTATCACGCCTTTTTTAAAATAAAAATATTAGAAATTCACTATTTCTCTATCGCTTTTGATACCAACAATAAATTAACTGTCAAATATTAATTCATAAACACCAAGTCAAACATCATCGAAATGATTATTTAAAAATATCAAACACAAGCTATTTCAAATCTTTATGTCACGTTTTTCCGCGTTAACAAATGTGGCAGCTCTAAAATTGAAATTTGTTTCTATTCGTACCACACAAAAGTTTCAAATAACCTAACTTCGTGAAAATAATCTCAGCTTCGATAAAGTACGAAATAATCATCCGTTTTCATATCAATATAAATGAGAAGGTATATAAAATATTTGGACTCTTTAATTTAATTGGGTTCATGCAAAAGCTTCACATCGCTATCGCTTATCTTCTTGTTCACGTTTTTAACACACATTAATTGCATAAAGCATAGAGAAAAAGTAGTTGAAAGCAGTACTTCGAAATGTTATATGATCACAAACACGATAACAAGCGAATATTCGTTCTATAGAAAGAAACGATGGAAACTTTTGTGCAGGTCTGACAAATTGCTAGCTCATCAAATAAATTAAATAAGTAAGTTATCTTACTGTACGTATATATATATATATACAGCCTGCCTCAAACAGAGAGTCCCTCGCAAAAGGGTTAATCTCAATCTCGTATTGAACTATCAAACCGATCGGTATTGTCTCTCATCTCGCGAAATCGCCGCTCTGGATCAGAAATGGGTCGTGATGGCAGTTAGCGAGTGGGTGGTTTGTGATCTTGTTCTCATACATAAAACATACAGAGCGGCGTTATATGTTGCCGTGCCCTCCTCTGACTTATCGTCGAACACGACTCGTGGTTACTACTTTGCGCGATCCGCGGTATGCTTTGCTCTATCGTCCAGGAATTCGATAAGTAGATGACGGATTTTTATGCAAATTCATGTTTTTATAAGCTAAGGGTGGAAGGCGACCAGGCAGATTTATTTTGGCTTTCGAACACATAAAAATCTTTATATCCCGTATGTATGTGAAACCTACGAATTTATTGTTTTATATTTTTGATGGTATCATAAAAGCGAATGTGAACGATAAAGGGGCGATTGAAGGTGCACTACTATATTGCTTCTAATAAAATGTTATCTTATTGGTGAAATCAAACCTTTCTCAAATGCAGCAATTTCTCTCGTCAAACTATTGTGTGAATGTTACTATTTAAAAAACGTAGTTGAAGAAAAATTACACTATTTATTAAACGTCCAAATATTTCTTTCATATATTTATAGAAACGTTCACATCAATTTTGAAGCGAGAAATGAGATAACAAACAAATGTTTCTACCAATGAAAGATTGAAAGTTAATTTTCGAGTTTTTAAAAACCAATTAGATAAAAAAAAAGAATTACGTTCAACAGCACACTGTATTTTTGTATCGCAAAACAGATACAGTGGATCGATTTACAAAAAGAAGGATGTTGAAAAAGGCTCGCCAGTGATCGTTTTTTCGCGACACGATTTGCATATTACGCCCATATATCTGACGATATTTTAAATGGTCGCATGCATCCTATTACGGTGTTGACAGACTTGCACGAACGAGTCTGTGCAAAGGGGGTTAAAAAAAATCACTAAACACACCGGCAATCAGCCCCTCTTTGCCGACTCTGATCCTTGTGCGCTTCTTCAACGTGGCGCAAGGCGAGAATACACGATACGATTGATTAACGAGGGATCTTCTCGAAAATCGAGGCGGTGAAATTCTGCGTCGTGCACACAGAATTTTTAGCTCTGGCGACTCTCTTCCGCACAAATTGTACGAAAAAATCGTTCGTCTGTATCAAGTACAAAAATTTAATTCAAAGCAAACTGACAGAATTCTCAGTTAACAAAATATATACGGAAACTATCAATAATAGTATTAATTACATTCGATTTCTAAGGTGTTACACAAAAAAAGTGCAAAATTGCACCAATATTTAAAACAAAACATAGGTATGGTTACTCGCAAAAATATTCAGACACCGATGGATACAATTTTAATTTCTATGCTCTGTATTCAGCGTATATTAGATGTAATACTAATCTTTCATTCACGAATACAATTATCGTTGATACTTACATACATGGCTAACCAAATATATTTAAGACAGAGTTTTCTTCAATCCGTAAAGCTAAGAATAGCCTGACAAATTGTTGTATACCTAAAATTGCTAAACAATAGTTCAGTTTATTATTATTCTTTCATTTCTTCTTTATCATTATTGTTGTGTTTAATGAGTTATATTTATTATGTATGTTAGCTTAAACATTATATGCTTACAACTGTTGAGTTTAATATTATAATTCCTATGCATATTACCTTAAATATAATATGCTTATCACTGTTGAGTTTAATATTATAATTCCTATGTATGTTAACTTAAATATAACATGCTTACAACTGTTGAGTTTAATATTATAATTCCTATGTATGTTAACTTAAATATAATATGCTTATAACTGTTGAATTTAATATTATAATTATTATGTAGGTTAACTGAAATATAACATGCTTATAACTGTTGAGTTTAATATTATAATTATTATGTAGGTTAACTGAAATATAACATGCTTATAACTATTGAGTTTAATATTATAGTTCCTATGTATGTTAACTTAAATATAACATGCTTACAACTGTTGAGTTTAATATTATAATTCCTATGTATGTTAATTTAAATGCAATATGCTTATAACCGTTGAGTTTAATATTATCGCAAGAGCTAAGTTTTCAATATATATCCCTATCGCCCGACACCACGCCGACACCCATTTATTTTTCACACATCGCCCACTCATACCAATCCCTGCATTCAAAAACCCAGCGAAATTACTTCGGTCACTTTTATCGGTTCAACGATTATTAATCATGTAACGTTTGGCGGTGTACCACGACTGTTCTTACCACCAACGAATCGCGCAGCGAACAGCAGGGTTGATTACAAGGTGTACAACGATCCAGCAATGAAAACGAAGGGCACGCGAGCTCGCAATAAATGGGAGAACCTATTCGATTGAAAGCCGGTGATTTGAACGCCAACGGGAGATGCAATTGGATAAGATTCATCGGCGAAACGGTCCATTTGTAAGCTGAACGTTGTTACGGCCGAAACGGTGTACAGGCATTGAGAGGTGATGTACAATTACCGCCGCGTATCGATAATTATCGATTTGATGGAGACCAGCTACCCACGTAGCAGCGGCTGATCCGCACCGCCACGCCATGAAAATACGATCTGACCGTCGGGGTTCGCCTAGACACCGTGCAAACACCACACGATCCGACGCGTGGGTGCATTGAGCGACTGGACGATGATATTGTAGGCAGCAGGGAGCAATTACACCGGCGGATGAACAAATAGCGCATAGGAGAATCGTTTATCGAACAGCGCAGCTTCTTCTGTTTCGTTAAAATTTTTGTCCCTCTTTCTGATCATACTTTTTAGTTTTATTTTTTTCTGTGGAGGTTCAGGGTGATTGGTGGCTGGATAGAGGGAATGATTTGTGGCAGGGACGGTGTGTTGAAAATGATGCGATTAAAGCGATGCAAGAGGCATCGATCCTACTGAGAGGAACAATTAGTAGCGTCGAAGTGGGAAATAAAAGGATCGATTAGAGTGAATTATGGATTTAGGGGTTCCGGTGATAGTGTCTTTGAAATCTGATTTGTTGACAATGATTTCAGCTTCTGTTTTTAATTTCTTGTGTATGTATTCTACTACTGTATATGGTGTATCGGCGTGTTTCAAGAAAACATTTCAATTTTATTAAAATTGATTAAATGCTGTTTTCTTATTAACTTTCTTTTTCGCTTAATTTAATTGTTACAATTAGCAAAAATTTCTGGTTAATTTTATTCATAAATACGATATGGTCGTTTAAAAAAATTCAGGAAACACTGATCGTCTAGTTAGAAAGAAAAATTTGTGTCTGCGCACATCATAAAGTTGACAGGGACCAGAAATATGGCAGACAGCCTGTACAAAGTTATTATCCTCTGCCACTATCAGGTTGCATAAGAGGAATTTATGACACGGGTAATGCTTGCCCGTAGCAAAATATTCATTTATGCAAAGTACGGAAAATACAATGTTTTCCTCCGTAGACCGGCTAGAGACACTTTCTAGGCTGCGTTTGTGATTGAAATCTTTGTGAAACAAAGTTCTGCTAGTGTCGAAATCGTGCTTGCGACACGCCGTTGACCTTTCCACTCGATAAGATGTGAGCGTTTAACGCGTAAAATCGAAACGTGTAAAAAACTGAATTCGAAATGTCATTCCCGAGCGGCACACTTTCTCATCTTGTTTCTAAGAGCAACTGTCATGTTCGAGAGGACAGAAATAAGAATAGGGACAGGACAACCGACGACGGTTGTCGAAAGCTACAGGCGCCTTTGCTGCTTTAGAAAGCATTTAGAGACGGAAGGAAGCCTGCTTTGCATAATTAGATTTAGTTTTTGGTTGAACGCGCTGATAGATTCTTAGAAATTAACTTACGAAATTATTCGGTCCCTTTTTGAGGGGCGGGGGGGTGTAATTTAAATCTCTTGGACTGTTTTAAAGCACGCAATATAAAAATTTGTAAAAAGATTGAGAAAATAAAAACAATTTTGGTAAAATTTTATTTTCTCGATTTCGCAAACTTAGCGCTGACATTTCGTAGCCTGGAAACAAAAATTCTTGGTGTTTGCAAAATACAGATTCACGTCTTTTTAGCCCAAAGACTATAACAAGGTTAATTTTTATAAATTATTACGAATAACAAAAAATCTAGTTTACAAGTATTTTCGTTCTCGATCAAAGTTATGTATGTATATCTTTATAAAAAATGCGAATAATACATCATTTTCATCAAATAATTAATTACTCATTTACTTCGTTACTATTACTATCAAGAAACGAGGTTCCAGGTTTTTTTTCTCAAAGTAAAATCTATTTTCCGTTTTACTTCCGGCTATGGCCAGAAGTAGCAGCACTTAGTGTACGGTGGATTTAGTAGAAACCTTCTAATTTTAAGAAACGTCCACACAGATTAATAAATTTTCACAAAAAGCGCTTTCAAGCCTAGTACATTAAGTACTTGCCATTCTTTTCTCCCTACGCTTTCCTTTCACTGCGGGACGACAAAGATATAATAGCCAGCAGCTGATTTAGTCTTCAAGAAGCTTAAAGCATTACAAATCTTTGGAACCTAATTAAAATCAATTAGGCAGAGTATACAAAGATGATACACTCGAAGCATGTTTTCTCCTAAATTACTGCAGATATCGAAATTAAAAATGTTCTTCCCCTTATTCTAAACAAAATGCGAGAGCTAATCATTTAGAATGCAACACGTTTTTAACACTAGAACTACCGACGATTAGAGTATATTTATTAGAGACAAAGGAATCAAATTGAAACTGAATGAAAAAAAATACCTGATATAAGGGAAACAAGTTTTAGCAATCATAGTAAAGATTATAATAAACTTTCAAATTTGTAGGCACCACGATAAGTTTACCACGTTTCTATGGAAAATTACAAATTGGGTCATTTTTACCCCCTCGGTAGTTCTAGTGTTAACAAACGAATCCTAAGGTAGCAAAGATTCCAATTTCTGTTCTATTTATTTATTTATTTTATTTTTTTTTATTTCTTAAATGGAACCAGTTGAAAAACACTAATCTCTCGCGATAAAAACCGAAATCCGCCCCTGCGTTTCCTCAGCTTGTCCAGAAACGAATCCCCGTCATCGTGCAACCTTTACAGAATATTTAGAGGTTAACCAACGCAAGCCAGTTTTAAATATCCCGTGTGGAGACCGCTTAAGTCGGCTACGGGTAACCGATCCCTACCGTACGAATATAATTTGCATATCAGATTATCGTCCGGAGTAAATCATTGCAGGTCGGCGGGCCGGTAGAGCTGCCGGAAGGGAAGCCGATATCCTCGGATAATATTGATTCCTGATTGTTCTCTCTTTAATTACGTCATTCGTTTCGTGTCGTCCGTACGATAATCCGTAATTAAAGGAGAAATTTTATAGGACAATCTGTGGATGGTTGGACGAGAAATTCATCAGGAGATGGATTCGATATTTTTGTGAAGGGGATGCATGTATAAGAACGATTGAAGATAATTTATGTAGGACCTCCATTAACCGAATATCCGTTATCCGAACATTTGATTACTCGAACACTTGTTATCTGGAATTATTGTTGGATTATCCGAACAGGAAAGTTAAAGTTTCCACGGTAAGAAAAGACTAATTTGTTCCAAGTATATTTTAACACTGTTCGTCGTCCAACGTGATTCGGCTAAGTTTCTTGCTGGGCCCAAATCCGATTGCATAGAAAACTGGGGTAAAAAATATATATAAAAGCAGTAAAAATTTTCATTTTTTATTTTAATTTTATGTATTTTATATTTATATATATTATACTTCAATGCTTATTCTATTGAATTCCTTTTAAAATTCCAATTTAAAATCCTATTTAACTCTAAGAAAAAAAAGCGTCACCCATGTTTGGGTGACATGGCGACGAACGTGTTAACACGTTCGCGGACAGTAAAAAGCTAAGTGGGGTGCAAAGATAGAAAGAAGAAAGATATAATTTCAGACGTTCGATTATCCAAAACATACAATTATCTGGTTTTTCTAACACTAATCGATTCGGTTAATCGAGTTTCTACTCTGTATACTTTCTGTATACCCAAAATTCTATTCCAACTTCACAGTACCCATGTTGTACATTTCCTCGTTTGGTTTGCTCGATGAACTTACTATAGTAGGCTCACAGCACGCGGCCGTTCTATTTTGAAGCAGCCGCGTAAACGACTTCCAACAGACCCCAGTCAAACACTACGTCCTCGTAAATCATTCGTTCCCAGCGACACGTTCAAGTGCGCCATTATCATTCGACAGTTTTACACGTTGTTTACGCCATCCAGGCCTCTGGGCGCGCCTGTAAATCTCGCTTCCTGCGGCGCGAAACTGGAAAATTGCACGCACAGAAGCGGTCGTTGTCATCGAGCAACCGAAAGCCTTGAGAATGACTCATTATCAGATCCTGGTTATTAGAGTTTTGTTAGAACTTTATTTCATTTTTATTTTTTTAATTAGAATTTAATTTATTTTTACTTTTACAATTAGAATTTAATTTATTTTTATTTTTTCATTAGAATTTAATTTATTTTTATTCTTTCAATTAGAATTTAATTTATTTTTATCCTTTTAATTAGAATTTAATTTATTTTTTTTCAATTACAATTATTGTCAGAATTTTCAAAATTTATTTTAACGGACAAAGAATCGACCTTCGTGGTTCTTTTTATGTCGACGATCATGCGCGATCATAGGAACGGAACCGGAAGCGTTGTTTGAGAGGAGCATATACAAAATTGTATTTTTCGTTTTTATTCTTTTACAGGATTCAATAGAATTTTCTGCAAATTTTCTCCAAGTTAATCGACATTTGTGCAAGTTTTACAGTGTGCGATCACAGTTGAGTAAAACATTATTTTAATTAGCAAATAGTTAAGAAATATATTATTTTATATAAATACTTCAAAATAAGATACTTTATATTATACGGAATCGAAAAATGGAAATATTTTACTTCTCATTTGAAACGCAGTTTTATTTCAACTTTTTATTTAAAACAGTACGTGAAATATTTTTTTCTGGAAACCTGTAATCTGTTTGAGATATAATATTCTCATGTTTTACTATTCTTGGGAGAGACGATTATTTCCGACACCCTATTTGGATCCGTCACTGAACGGTCGTAGCAACGTCCCCATTTATATAAGACACTTAGATAGGATCCTGGCGCGCAGGGGGTATGCGATGTGCATTAAAATATGTACTTAATCGGTGGCTATCGTTTGTTGGCTTTGTTATCCTTCTGGACGCTGGATAGTCGCACGGTTCGTCGGTCGGAAAATTACCTGACTCTTTATTACTTTACGACTGCTCGGAAATGTTATAGTAATATCAGGCTGGCTCCTTAAACACCGACCTTTAATTACATCGGAATGCCAGCGATGATCAGTGAATCGTGATTTGGGATATTGTTCGGTTCAGTTGTTGTGGCGAGTTTATAGTACGGAAAGTACAGCAATAAGAAAGTTTCAATAGACGTGAGCAGAATTTGAATTTCTAAAAGCAGACCGGAATTTTTTTCACTTCGACCTTTCTGGGTTACCGAATATTTTAGTCGTTGTAAGAAACATACGAATAACTTATAATATGAAGTACGCTGTAATAGAAAAGAAACTTTGTTCGTTCGATGGAAACATAAAATGTGCTAATCAGTACAGAATCTGCGTAACATATAAGTATACAAATGCATACATATATGTGTATATACAGTGGCTCCAAAAAGTATTCGTACACTGTATTATAAGGAAATTCATCTACTTCTGAAATTCTGATTTCAATGAAACTTTATATGTGTACAGAGCGTGGTGTATTCTGCGTGGAGCAATTCTTTTGGCGGCAAAATATCTTTTAAGTAGGCTGATAACGAATCTCAAACTTTCAACGATTTTTTACGCTTTGAATATAAATTTTTCTGTGTTCTTTTTTTATGACAGGGCAATAGAGTATTAAAAATTAAACATTTTCTATTTGAAAGGTTTTGCTTCATCAAGTACCATTACAAAATTATCTTTAAAAAATGAGAGAAAA